>OMNV01009718.1:74845-122634 GCA_900303265.1 Brotula barbata | reverse complement strand
TATTTAACCATCTTTTGCCTTTTTTGTTCCATCTTATTTTAGAAAGTGAGGTTGTGGAAGAACTCTGAAAAACTCATTTTTTTCCAGAGTGGGCAAATAAATAAAAACATAAATAAATAAATAAATAAATAAAAACATTAAAAACAACAATAAAATAAAATAAAATAAAATAAAATAAATATCTTTCTGATATAATATAAGGCATAAAAGAGTGAGTAGTTACCTTGTTGGTTGTAAAAGCGTCCCACACAATCACTTTCCCATCCTGCAATAAGACATAAAGACACATAAGACACAAAGAATGGGTTTGGTTATAAACAATAATAACAAGTGCACGTTTGAAGGCATTATTATCCTGATTGTTATTATTATGAGTGTTGTTGTTGTTGTTGTTTGTGACCTGTGAGGAGCTGACGATCCTCCTCTTGTCCTTACACCAGTCCATACACAGGACTTTGTTCCCGTGGCCCTTCAGAGTTCTCCGGGTCTTCATGACGAACTGGCCCAGGCCCTCCACCTTCTCCGCCACCTGATGGACTGAACACAACACCAAAACCATGAACATTCCATGAATATTCCATTAATATTCCATTAATATTCCCGGCGAGCAGCGAGGATTAACGCAGAGAGGGCCCGGAATGAACGTGTTTAATCTGATGATTTCACAAAACACGACGCAGAGCCACAACTGGAATCTGACGCTGCGATGTAAAACAAACACTTTAACGCATCATCCGATCACACGGAGACCCGGACCGGAGACCCGGACCGGAGGCCCGTTTCAAGCGCGGCTGACGTCAAATGTGTCGGGCACATCGCTTCATGTCGCATATCGGCGTCATGTCATGTTTGATCTGTCCCAGCCCAGATCCCAGATCCCGGATCCCGGATCCCACGGATGCAGGCCGCGCTCCATTTTCGCCACTCACGCTCGACGTCGTGCAGCTTGGCTCTCTCCTCCTCCAGCTTGGACTTCAGCGTCTCCGACTCGGTTTTGAGATGAGCCAGAGTCTCGTTCAGCTGGACCTCCTGTGTCGCCATTTCAGGGATTAAAGGGGATCTCATATATTTCCTCGGTGCAGGCAGCGATCGGCAGCGAAAAGGCTTAAAGCGGAGCTAACAGCTGATGCCGCTGTCATGACGTCACGGGGAGAGGATGCTCGCGCCGTGTCCAGGGGAGGATCCAGCATCCTGGTCCAGGCTGCATCTTCATCATCATCCTCACACTTTTATCTTATACATTAATGTGCACATTCACCGACAAAAAGGACGCAGATTCATATAGAAAACAATTTCATATTAAATAGATTTATTAAACATTTAGATGAAATATATAAAATCAACAATTAATCTGAGCTCATTCTGAGGTGAAATGATGATGAAATGTAGGAGTCCGGCTGGGTCAGATCCTGGTTAAAAAGCCCAGATGAAGGCTGTTTGGGACCTGCAGCAGCTCCAGGGCCTGCGAGGACGGGCAGAACGGAAACGTCACCTGGAAACGATAGTTGGTGTCCAGCATCAGCTGCGTGGACCCTCCACGCTCCTGGAGCAACGACTGCACGAAGGAAAAATGGAGTTAAATCTTAGGTTCAGCATGTGGACAAATCATTTTACCTCCTCACCGTCCTGCAGTCCTTCCACGGACCACTGGTTGAAAACTCCTGCACCACTACATTAGGAACGCGTTCGGAGAGAGACGGAGCTCACCTGAACTTTGCGGACAAATGATGATCCCACCCTCTTCTCGAAGTCATCGATTGGCGTGTAGGAGTTCAAAATCTTCACAATCTAAACATTTATAAGATGTAAGAGTTTCGTTTGGGTGTGCGTGAAGTGGTGTGAAGTGGACCCCTGGATAAAACGGTGGACTACCTGAACAGAGTTGAGTTCAGTGCACTTTTCGACGATCTCCTTGGCGTCGTCGTCGGTGGTTTTATTGACCTGCAGCAGCCAGGCCGCCTGAGATAACGGCCTCAGAGTATCTATGGCATTAGAGCTCTGCAGTTCCTTTTCCTTCAGCCATTCCTCCAGGTAACTGATGTTACACCTGAAGGAACAGAGTAGCTGTGTCAGTTCGTTCTCCCAGTATCGAGTACTTCTCCTTCTCCGTGTATCACGAAAAGACCCCTCACCTGATCTGCATCCCCTTCCTGCAGGAGCACATGTCTTTCCGCAGCATGATGCTGTTGAAAGTGGTTGCACCCACGAGAAAGAAGATCTGTTTGACAGCCTGTCTGACGAGGCCCAGCTCCATGCCGTGGTAGCTCATGGTGGAGTGGAAGACGCTGAGCTCCTGAAGGATGGAGGAGATGGTGTAGGTCTCCGAGTCCTCGTAGACGCTGTTGGAGCGCTTCCTGAAACCAGAGGGCTTCATGCTAGAGATCCCCTGTAAGCTCTCGTGCACCAACATGCCAGGAACTGTTCACCAAAAAACAAAGCAAATGAGTTAAGAATGTACGCCGTAGAACAGAAATGTGCTGCGTGTGCTGCGTGTGCTGCGTGTGCGTGCTACCAATAGCAGGCGTGAGGGACTTCTCCATGACCGTGATGAGCTGATGATAGATGTGGATGGCCAGGTCGCTGAGAATCTGTCTGTGCTCCGACAAATCAAAATTCTTCAAGCAGTTCTTCATCTGGCCTGGACTATTTTGTCTCATGAATTCCTTTCACGAGCAGAGAGCATAACACACCGATGTTAAAATATGAGCGTTATAGAGCATTATTCACACAGAGTGAAACCGAACGTACTGAGAGTCTCACCTCCTCTCCGCTGTACTGCTTCAGACAGTTGAGTAACTGGCACGTGTTGGAGAGCCAGAACGACAGCATCTCAAAGTCCTTCGGGTGATTCTTAGACAGAAAAGTGTATAAAAAGGGTTTGGGGTTTTATTCATGTAAAGTAAGCAGAAATGCCTTTTCCTATCTTAGCAGATCCAGCGTGGACCCGGGACCTCTGACTGAGACAGAGCCTCACCATGATGACCTTTTTGACAGCACGGATGATAGAATTCATGAGAGATTTGAGCCTGGCGTCGTCGTTCAGGTAGTCAGCGTGGCGGACGCACATGAAGAGGAGGTACGCCGGCAGACCGGGGATCATGTTGACCACCACACCTTTGGGCTTCAGGTCTGTAGGCAAACATTCATGCAAACACGGATTCCGTCAGGATTTTCTCTGCTGGTTTATTCCTGCTCTGATTCACAGGATCACCAGGGATCACAAATCAGACGAATCAAACGAAGGAAATGAATGATTTTATCTGATTATATGCATGCGTCAGACAAAGTAGAGTGGAAGAATACCCAGGATGATGTTTTGAATGAGCCGGGACTCATCCTCCCTCTTGTATTCCAACATGCCGAGGTAATATTTGGGAATAGGAGGCGCGGATGTCGGCTTGGCTGCGTGAGAAACAATAAGGTTACCAAGGTGGAGAAGCTGTTTATTTGATAGAGAAGCACGTGAGAAAGCCAGAGCGATACCTCTCTGTGATGTTTCAAGGCTCTTTATTTGCTTTTGGAGTTTCTTTATAAGTCTGTCCCTCTTATCCAGCTGCTCTTCAAGGTCCTTGAAGAGAAGTGGAACGCGTTACTGTCTCTCTCTCTCTCTCTCTCACACTCACACTCGTAACATGACATGTATTGACACATTTGCACTGACACACATCTGCTCTGCTACACACAAAAATGCACATACAGATACAGACACAAAGAGACACACAGAGACAGGCACACACACACCATATTGTCTGCAGCCAGCCGTGCAGCCTCTTGTCTCAGTCTCCTTTTGGACTCGCTCTCTAACAAAAGCTGTCTCCTTAAGTGATCGTTCTCCTCCTGCAGCTCCTCCATGCTGTCTTGCAGCTCCCTCTTCACCTCCTCCAACTCCTCAGCTTGTTCCTTAAAGTGCCTAAAATGCAGCAGAAATCAGGACGACTGAGGACTGACACCGCCCCTGCTGGCTCATGGATTCATTTCTGCCTTGTACCTGTGCTGTGTGCTCTCTTCTTCAAGCTTCTTTTGAAAAATGTTTGTCAGCTCTTCTGTTTTTTCTTTCAGACGACATGGTTAAAACATAAAAAAAAGAAAGTAAAACATCTACATGCAAAAGAGTTTCATACAAAAAAAAAATATTGAAAAGCAAATTTATCTGGAAGAAATAAAAGCAGCAAAACTAAATCCAGAGGTTGTGATCAGGTGGAGGAGAGACGCTGAGTAAAGCAGAGTAGAGCATCAATGTACCTGCTAACTCTTTGGTTTTGCTCTCCACATGGACCTCCAGCTCTTGTTTCTGTCTTTGCAGCTCTGAAACCTGCAGCTTCAGCTCAGGTATCAGCTGCAGATCAAAGACAGAACAAACTACGGTTACAGTGAGTCCAGCACCGCATCCACGCAGGCCTGTCACTCAAAAACTTACTGAGTTATCAGAGGTCAGCCTGGACAGCTCTTCACAGATGCTCTCATTGACGTTGCTTTTCTCCTGGAATAGGTTTTGTAACTTGCTGTTCTCGTGGCGAAGATGCTCCATTTTCAACCCCAGGCCCTCTATCTGTCTGTCATAGCTGTCCTTTTGCTCCCTCTGGTGGTTTTCCAGGATTCTGCAATCAAAGATGGAGACCATATTAACAAATAGGAGGGGAATGTGTGAAACCGCAAACCACTGGATTTTATTGGATGTTCAGGCTGTGTGTAACCCTGATTGATGTCAGTACACGTGACCAGGGTGGTGCTACAGTTCAACGGGTCAAACAGGAAGTCCACCTGGTAGCTTTCTGAAGTCCGCTGAAGGTTGGCACCAAATCTTCAACATCACCATCCTCTGGAAGAAGCCTTCACAGAGACAATGACATGCTTTAATGGCCTGAAGACAACTTATGTGAGAAGAAGAACAAGAAATAAACGCTGAAATACCCGCACAGAGTGTCCTCTTCAACAACCCCAGCCAGAAGCTGTCTTGTCATATCGTTCATTTTGGCTGTAAGGAGTTCGAGGGTCCATGAATTTATCTCAGATTTGAACAGCATAACACCTCTTCTAAAACCATCTGTACCTCGTGCGTGCTCTGACTGTTCCTTCATCTTTCGGGACAAGCTGTCTCTCTGATTCTGCAGGTTGTGTAGATCTCTGCGTAGCTCTGGTATGACCTTGACGTGCTTGGTGAGCTGGATCACCTGGTCCTGCAGCTCCGAGTTCACCTGGCTCCCGTCCTCTAGTTTCTGCTGCAGACTCATTTTCTCTTCTCTCAGTCTTCTGAAGTCCTCTTTCAGAGTCTCCACCTCCTTTTCCTGGTACTGTCTCTGGATCTCCATGTTGTTCTCTGCAATCCTAACAAAAACAACGACAACTCGTCAGCTGTCTGAAAAATACCAGACGGCACTTTGCATGTTTTGGTGACTTACTTTCTACGTCTTGCTTCATTTTCTTTCTCTTCCTGAAGATTCCTCGTGATTTCATCAATGTGGTCTGCAAGAGTGTAACGCCCATCACACACTGTTTTACTGTATTCAAACCAAATGTCCACAAATACGACGGGTCTTTTACCTTTAGCCTCTTTGATGTACGCCTCAAACTCTTTCTCCAGGTTCTGCTTCTCCAGAGTCAGTGTTTCTATCATCTTTTGAAGCCGCGAGATCGTCTGGAATGAGAATAAAAAGCAGCACGGTTCTGCACAGAAACTACAACTTCAACAATACACGAAAGCTCCGAACGCTGGCGCCACGACTGACCAGACTGGCATCTTCTTTGGCTTTTTTCTCTCTCGCCTCGAACGCTGTCTTCTGGCTGGTGGATTTCTCGAGCTGGGCCTCCAGGATCTGCATCTTCTCCGTGCTTTGAGAATGGGAGTTGGCCAGGCTGGTCAGTCTCTCCATCAACCCACGGTTCTCTTTAGACTGTGGGCCACACAGGCATTCAAATACTCCTCCTGCCATCAAACCACAGCTAAAATAACTTGGGCAGCATCTTTACCTGGTCCTCGACCTTCTTTCGGAGCTGCTGGACCCTGTAGGAGAGCTGAACGTTCAGCACCAGCCGACGCATGGTCTGAAAGCGGCGGCGTGCCAGCCAGGCCCTGGCGTACTTCTGCAACACTAAGGCTTTGTGCTCTTCCATCATCTGAGAGTCACAGAGAGGTTCTTAGAACACGGTTTCATCATAGTAACTGTAAAGCGATCCTTAAATCACAGACCTTCTTGTACTGTTTACGAGCCATCCAGCCTCGTGTGAAGGCCTGGATGGTCACGGAGGCCAGACGAACGATTTCGTAGATCTGTCGTGTGCGGTAGCCTCTCCAGTGTCTCTGGATCACCACTGTCGCCCAACCCTGCTTCAGTGCTGCGGCAGTCACGGTTTTACTAAAAGGGCACAAACAAAACATTCCCGCGTTAACGTCTGAGTCGCAGCACGTAACGACGCTGTCAGCTGAGACCGAGGCCGCTCACCGCACTGTCCTCTTTCCACGGACGTACTGCTGGAGGATAATAGCCGCCTCTCTCATCCGCAGGTACTTCCTCCTGTGGATCCACCCGCGGACGTGTTTCTGAATGGTCACCGAGGCTCCTCGAAGTCGGTCCAAGCGCAGCTTCTCTAGATATGCTACCTGGCCGGCCCGAAAGAAGATCTTCGTCCGTCCAAATTTGTACTGGTCTGAGTCCTGGAGGTGGAGCCACGAATCCAAAGTCACACACACACAAAGACACAGCAAAGTAATGCACGATAAAGCTGTAATGAAAACAGGAAGTCGACCTGAATGAGCCTCTGCAGCACCGTCTTGCAGGTTTGTTTCTTGTCAGTGAGGCCCGTTTCCTGATGAGTCATCAAAATACTGTATCGGCTGTAAAACTCAATGTAAGTCCATCTACGAACAAAAGGCAACAACAAGGATGAGGCGAGCATACGGGGACTACAGCAGTCTGAGCGACGACCGATGCCATCTAAACATCACCTGGAGGGGTAGCTTTGAGCACTGATGCGAATAGTTTCAAGGACTCCACAGGCCCGCAGCTGCTGCACAACCCTCTTGGAGTCATACCTGAACAGCAACACTTAGTTAAGACAGAAAAATCAGTGAGGAGAACACAGAGTGAATCCAAGGGTTCACTGGTACGCACTCAAATGGGAGCTTTTCATCGTTAGGCTTAATGCAGCGCACGTAGTGAGGAGTGGTGGCGTTCAGCGTTTCCATCAGCAGGTAGAGGGAGCTGCGGAACTACATGAAGCCCAAAATACAAGGAGAACCTTTAGATGCAGTCCAGACACGGGGAGCAAACTCAGCACACCGATAAGACACCAGGCGGGAACTCCAGTAACATTCAACATGTGAGCTGACACAGAATCAACAGTTTTCACCTTGTCTCCAACAGAGGTCCTCAGCTGTTTGTTGGCTGGTTTCACCGCCGGCCTGGCAGGAGTCACTTTGATACCTTTACTGTTCAGACTGCTTTGCTCCTCCTCTTGGAAAAAGTTGGCCAAGAAGGGAAACTGATAACAGTTCAGGCAAGAGAGACGTGAGAAAAACAATACGCACCACGAGCTTCTGCACCGGAGCGCGTTGGTGATTAAATAACGCTAAAGTATTGAACTGTGATGAAGTGGGATGTGGGAATACCTTACTGGCTCTCATAATGTCAACCAGCTCCTCATAGAGGGTGTCTCTGTTCTTCTCAAGAAAACCTTTGCACCGATATTCTACCTGTTGACGGGACAGATTTCATTATTTGCAGCAGCGTCCAAAGAGATGGCGGGAGCATGAATAGAAATAGATTTGACGTTATCCTGCAGACAGAGGAACACAGACTGCACCTTGTCTGCAAAGTGTTGAATCACGAAAGCCTCGTTTGATAACCGCGGCTTCTCAAACAGTGGGTTGGAGTCTAAGTAGTTGTATAGCTTTTGTGTCCAGCTTTTATCAGTGCCTTGAGGAAACTGAGAAGGGAAAAGGTATGTTTAAAAAATATTCATGAGAGGTGAAACAGAAATGTTGATGAAATCCTTATTCCGTTTATTGATACTTACGAAACATTCCTCATCGAGCAAGTCAAGGATCCCCATCTTAGCTTCAATGAGATCTATGACATGCTGATTGTCGTAGAAGTCTATGAGCGCCCATGGAATTTCCTCCTTCATGTACTCCTCCTGCTCCAGCTTGAACACATGCTGATCAAAAAAAAACAAAAGAAGAACTCAGCCCTGTCAGCTGACAGAGATAATGGTGCCACGTTCTGCGATGATGAGCGTGTTACATACCAAGTTAAACTGTTGTTGAAGCTTTTCATTTGCATAATTGATGCAAAATTGTTCAAAGCTATTAATGTCAAACGTTTCAAAGCTGTGGAGGAGACGACAATGTCAGATCAAAACGGAGAACGAAAGTGAAGCTAGAATAACAATAGAGCAGCAGAATGATGTCATTCCGTGTGTATGTTACCCATAAATGTCCAGGACTCCTATGAAAGCGTGCTGCCTTCCTGGGACCTTCAGGGCCGTGTTTATCCTGTTAATGATACAGTCAAACAGGTGGGCGTAGAGCTGCTTGGAGAGGGCATCTCTGGCATTTACCGCCTTCCCCTTGGCCACCGGCTTCATTAGCGTCTCTGCCACGAGGACAATCCTCCGATGACACAGCCAACGCACGAGGCCCTCTGCGCTCACACCCAACAACTCACAGAAGACTGCCAGATGTGGATCGGTGGACTGGAAGATGGAAAACTCAGGTTATCGATTAAGATCTACCTGAACGACGACACACAAAAACAAAAGTCCCGAAGAAACAAAGACTAACAGGAACTGATGATTTGTCATCTCCTAAGTTTAGGATTTCCACATTTCCCAAATGGAGAATAGCTGCCAAAACTTTGAACACTTGTAACTGGAAGTCCTCCTTCAGTCCTGGAGAATCCGACAAGAGGAAGAAGAATTATTTACACATACAACGAAGAGCAAGTTACACTGAATAAACACTGAATTGTTATTACCGAGCAATGAAAAGGTCCGCTGTGTCTCTTTCATGTCCTTTCTGTCATCCACACCTACAATACTGATCTCTCCACCCATGCAGGTGTACCGGAACTTATCAGCACTCGCTGCAGAATAAAGGAACATCACAAAAACGTCATCATGCAGTCAATGAGTGTGTGTCTCTGAAGTATAAATGGGATAAGGAGCAGCAGATTCATGCATCAGTAGTAAACAATTTCAGATGTGTTAAACCTGAAGAATAAAAACCCTTTTTATAAACACTCACACAGTCTCAGGTTCTTGAACTCGGGCAGATCTGCACAGGAACACATCTGGTAAAATATGTGATAATTCCGTTCGTTGTCTGCCTGAAAGGAACAGAATTTCATTATTAGACGATACGTGAGCAATAATTGTATTTATGAGGAAGAGCTTCATTTTGGAGTGTGTGAAATACCTGAAAAATCACTCTGGATTTCTCTAGAAGATAGGTCCTCATATTGGCCCCGATGATCTGGTACTTCTTGTCGAAGCTGATCTCAGTATATTTCCCAAAACGACTGCTGTTGTCATTCCTTGTTGTCTTTGCATTTCCTATTGCCTGACAAAAGGAGGCACCAAAAAACTTATCTTTCTTACTTACTTATCTTTCCATCGGATCAAAAGTTTCTTATTGAACGTGTCAAGTGAATAAATATGACAAAGCTGTGCCTAAATCATCTTAAGGTTAAAACATCAACACCAGCTTAGTACCGGTGATTGTCACATGCTAGAGGGATGAGAGAGGCTGTTATCTTTATACGTCTCATCCAATTAAATCCTACCTCTGTTATTGGATTGGAGCCCAGGACCTTGTCCTCCACTCGAGTTTTACTGCCCGACTTGCTTACAACAGCAAAGTATCTCATGGCATAGCGAGCAGACACCGTCTTGCCTGCTCCAGATTCACCGCTGACGATAATAGACTGGTTCTTGTGGTTTCTGAGAAAAAAGTGATGTGTGCGTTGTAATACCTATATCGTAGATCTCGTGTAATAGCTGAGGGTTTGTGTACCTGGCCATCTGTTTGTAAGCCTCTTCTGCCACTGCAAATATATGAGGGTCCATGTCCCCCATGTTCTGGCCTGAGTACGCATGAATGATGGCATCTCCATAGATAGGCAGCTGTTTGTAGGGGTTTACAGCCACCAGTATAATTCCTGGGTGTGAGGAAACCACAGGGTGAGTCAGGACCACACACGGCAAACAAACCTAACGTCACTGTTTAGACATTTAGGACAGGCTTTTTACTGTACCACAGTATGTATAGATGATTTTGGACTCGACAAAGCGAACTTTGAGGTTGTGCAGCACTGCAGGTTCGTGGAGGTAGCTGAGGGCGGTGAGGTCGTTCTCCCCCACCAAGATGTCTGGGTTGCGAAGAGGAGGGAGCAGCGGTTTGGAGGGATCAACGAGATGCTTGTATTCCTACACATGAACAGATACGATCCAAGAATCAGATGGGAGGGAGCGGTTCACACACATACACACATAGTCGGTCTGTCTCTCAGAGACCAGGAGAAGTGCTGCATTAATATGCTTTATTTTTTGAATTTTCTTGTATTTGTTTACATATGTTGTATTCATTTTCCCTCCCTTTCTCCCTTTCTAATTCATTTTTGAGAATCTCTCACTGAATCTGGACTTAAGTGTTGAATTCATGTTATTTTCCTCCTCTTTTGCTATGGTTTTTTCAGGGAGGAGCTTCAGGTGTTGATATTTGGGCCTGTAAAGTCCTTTGGATCGTAATTAATGTAATTCTTGTCATTTTAATTGAACTTTCCGGTAACGGGCTGTAAAAATGAACTTTACTGGAGCGTCATAAACCCTTTATATGTTCTGTTACTGACATTTTACTTACTGAGCAATCCTCAAGAAGTAATTCCAGAGCATTGTCACCAAAGTGAAAGTCTCTCAGGATCTCAGCTGATTTCCAAACATGCTCTTCATCTGGGATCCACACTCGGTTGTACTAGAAGAGGAAGAAGAAGAAGAAGAGGAAGAAAAAGAAAAAGGTTACTTTTGAAGGGAACAATACAAGAGCGACAGCTTATCAACAACTTAAAACGTGACTATCATATTGTTTACAATGGAAATTCTGGAATACATCACTAAAGGCTACAGTTTCAAGGTCAAGTATTGCTTGAAATGTCACTTGTTGAATTACAAAGACTTTGTTTCTTTACTTTGATACGGTGTGAAATAAAACAGTAGAGTTTTACAAAAGTATTTTTAAGTTCATTAAAATGGGTGTCGCCTGCACCTGTTCTTGGCAGTAGTTCTCTGTCCTTTTTACTTTCCATATGTCTCAGTGTCAGTGTATCTAAGATTCCTTTCCGTGAGGTAAAAACCAGCAGCTTACCTCGGTGTACAGTTCCAACAGAGCCATGTTTCAACATTATGGTTTCACCTTTCGTCTCGCCGTCTTTATTTGTTTTTATTAGAGTATCTCTGAACTTTCCCAGGTTACTGAAGAATTTCCTCCCGTCGCCACGCAACTGTCAATTTACCGTGGATCAAGGCAGCTTTGCTCCGAATTTTCAAAATTAAACTTCTGGTAAACGCAAGTTGTTGTTTTTTTGTGTGTCGAGCGAAGCCTCTTTGTATTTTGTGCTCAAATAAAAGAAATACATGTTGATATACAGAATTAGGTTGTTTAATCTCTCAAATTAATAAATCGTTCCATCACAATGATCTCACCGTTTAAAAGATAGGAGACCAAGTACACAACGTGTGCGTTCAGTACAATTCCACTTATTTAATACGGTCCTGATCTATTCCCATTTGGCATTTGAGCTTGTTTCATTTTGACGACATGCATTATTATTTTTTCCATTATAATAGCGGTTTAGTTACTTTTGAAAGTGGAACGCCTGTTTTCCAAGTTCTTTTATTTTGAAGGAACCACGGTCAATAATCCGGCGCGAGCTCATTTCTCTGTGTTTGCTGACGAGTCGCGCGCTCACCGCTCACCTGCCGAGGACTTCCACTTGTTGGCTCCGCCCTCCTGCCGTCTTGTGATTCCCTTCTCTCCACGGGGAGGGTGCGTTCGTTTATTCAAGGATTTCAGACAACAAAAGACCCGGATCTTCAGCCTATAAACTCATGGCAACCACCGCAGGGCCAAAACGACGAAATACATCAACCTCCCAAACTCAGAGGTTAAAATATCAGGGATAATAAAATAAATAAACATACAACATGTAACATTCAAACACCACTCTAAAAACTTTAGGCCTTCTCTATGTGGTTAAGTAATTATTAGTGGGTTACCAATGTAAAAGGCCCAATAAATTTAGTCAAACAACCATGAACTAATGCACTTGTGAAATGGACAAAAGGCCGGAGAAGTGTCATGATAAGTCAGGTAGTCTGAACTTCACAAAGACAATTATTTGACATTTTCCTGGGGTCCAATTTAATCATTTTGAGGCCTCTCTTGGTTCACGACCCCTATGTTGAGAATTGCTTAAATACAGGAATTTAAAAGAAAGGTGGTGACAAACTTGTAGAATATTTTAAACACATTAAAAACAAAAAAAATATAAAACTGGTTAATACATTTTTTAAATCTTTCTTTTAGCTTGTGCGTACATAAATATGTCACCATCACTGAATATAAATGGTGTAATAAATACAGAGTAAAGACACCGTAAAGGAATTTGGTTTCAGTTTAGATGCACATCCAATATAGAGTTCATAAATATAAGACATATTTATCTCATATACATAATTGAGTGGGAAGTCAAACAGAATTGTAGTAGTCATGATGCCAAAATGTCAAGTTCCGTACTTGTGCTTGGACATTACAGCAGCAAACATAATCACACTCATCAATGTAACTTTATAAAACACTCACTATATATTTACCAGAAAGTGAAGTAAATACTTATTGTGTAGTAAGAAACAATATGATGTACAAACAATTTTGGGTTTGTTGGAATGAACAGCTACTTTACTGAGTAATGTAAACAATGTGTATTTTTGTTTTGTGGTCTTACAATATTAATTTGTGATATATCAAAGCTAAAATGTCTACATGCGTGTAAGGAAGCCCAGATTAAGACTAGCTGGGATGTGGATGGTCTCCAAGGCCACTGAGGAGGGTTTGAAGGGAAGGGTGATGGAGAAGATCATCTTAGTGTCCATCGTCAACAAGGATGAGCCAACTCTGTCTTTCAAAAGAGCCTAAAAGGCAGATACAGTGATGAGAACCCATGAATGACTAACGGTCATGACTGACTCATGTTTGAAAACTTCCTGGCTACTCACTTGAATGGTTGTGATGAAAGTGGTTGACACTCGCTCTTCAAATTCAATGACTGGCGTATACAAGGTCAACACTTTCAAAACCTGGTGAGAGAACAAACAGTCGTCAGAGCGCAAATACTATTTGATGTCTGTGGATTTGCAAATCTGATCTTTTACAGATGAAGGACCTGCGCTGTGGTGAGGGCATTGCACATTGTGCAGATAGCTTGGGCATCTGCCTCAGTCTTCTTCTTGATCTGCAAAAGCTGAGCAGCCTGAATGAGAGGCTCCAGAGTCTCCTTGGCACCACTGTCAGCCAGATCTCTCTCTCCCAGCCACTCCTCCAGCTGCCACACATTGTACCTGCAGCAAGGGACAAATATTGTAACAATCACATCTGTTTCAGATTTTGCCTGACAACAATTTACACGTCGTACTAACACGCTTCAATTCACACCTTCCTTCACAAATGTCCTCTAAAAGACCAAAAAGAGGTCCGATCCGTACCTGATCTGCAGGCCTTTGCTCCAGGAGCACATGTCCTTCCGGAGCAGCAGGTGGTTGAGAGTCACGGCACAGATGATGTAAAACTGCTGCCTGGCCACCTGTTTGATAATATCTACGTCTACGCCGTGCTGAGTCATGATGGTGTGGAAGGCTCCGAGTTGCTGGAGGAGCGTTTCCAATGTTATAGCCTCCTCTTGTTGGAAACTGGAGGTCCTCTTCCTCGTTCCTGTTGGTTTGGACCCTAGAACGCCCTGAATTGTCTCATGCTCCAGCATGCTTGCCACTACACGTGTAAAAAATATGAGGGGAAAAGCTTTTGTTAGTGTCAAACATTTCCAGGATTAGTTGTTTGAATTATGTCTAATGAGCTCATTCAAAGGTTGTGGTTGTATCACGGTACCAATCAGAGGCTGTAATATCTCCTCCATGCGCTTTATGAGCTGACGGTAGATCTGGATGGCCAAGTCACAAAACACCTGCTGGTACTCCGACAGCTCAAAGTTGGACAGGCAGTGCTCGTTCTGTTTTGGAGTGTTGTGATGTGTGAAGATCTACACAGAGATTATAAGGGAACCAAAGTTAATGATGGATGATATTCGTAGCAGTGAGCAAACGCTCGAATCAAAATCACATCTCACCTCCTCCCCACTGTATTGCTTCAGACAATGGAGTAACCGGCATGTGTTGGCCAGCCAGAAAGACACGAGTTCAACATCATCTCCTCGTTTCTGTAAAACAACGTCATTTTTTTATAATTGGAGTACATTACTACCTTCATTCAGACTGTTCATTTAGACTGTAGACTGTACCTTAATGATCCCTTTGATGGTGCTGATGGTGGAGTTAAGTAGTGTGCTGGCTCTCTGATCGTCATCAATGCTGTCAGCGTATCGTAAGCACATGAAGACGATATACGCAGGGAGCCCAGGAATGAGGCTGACTGCTACACCGCGGGGCTTCAGATCTGGGAAGATTACAACACGACGTCATACTAATCATTTGCTCCACGTCTGGAAGCCATTTGTAACTATTACAGTTACAAGTAACAATTCAGAAAATAAAGCAAACCTATGCCTATACCTTACCTACGACCAGATTCCTTAGTAGAAGACTCTCATCACCTTTCTTGTACTCCAGCATTCCCTGAAACTCCTTCTCTTTGCGAGTGATACTCACTGACCGGACAGGACTGTTCATCACAGAGGCTTTACTCTTTTCTTTACTGTCAGCTAAGCACACAAAAGGCCACAAGGTGAGAAATTATAACATCTTTAAAATGTTAGAAATTACTTAAAGCACGTTCAGTATTTACCTTTGAATTGCTCTAATTTCTTCGTAAGGTATTTAAGTTGTTTTTTCAACTTGGAAATAGTTTTGTCCCGTTTCCTTTTCTGCTCCATGAGGACCTAAAAGCGTGAAGCAAAACAAAATATTTACTCGTGGCACAGAATTTTCAAATCAGTAAACATCTTTTTCTGTCAAACAGTTTCTCCTCAGCAATCAATTCATTTGTAGATTGCTTGAAGGAAGAAACTATATGAGGGACATTTTATGGTTACAGACAAGACCTGGACAGAAACATCTGTCTCTGTACGTTGCTCTGAATAGTGCAATAATCAGATTTGCGGATATGAAATACAACAATGAACTCACCAGGTTCTCCTTGGTGAGCCGTGCAATTTCGTGATGCAGGCTGGCCTCAATGCGGGCATCTTCAGGCAGGAGAAGGCTCTGGTCCAAGAACTGCTGCTGCTCCTCCTTTTCCTCTTTCACCCTGCGCATCTCCTCCTGCAGCTTCTCACATTCCTCACGATGAGTTTGTCCCTGTATCTGCAGCTGGTATTCCAGAAGTCTGTGGACGGATGCAGGATTAGAGTTCAATGGGGCTTGACCTTATTTAAAAGAATAACTATTTATACATATACATTACCTGTTGGTCTCTTTCAAGCCTTCATAAGCCAGCCACAGCTCCCCATCTTCATTAAGTGTATGGATGTCACTGGACCTGAAGAATAACATCAGAGAATGTAAATGGCACATTAATCCACAGGTTTAAGTTTGAGTGGATGGACGAGAAAGCTCACCTCTCTGTATCTTGAAATGAAGGCATTTCACTGAGTTCTAATCTCAAACTTTCTCCAAACACAGAGTCCTAAAGGTTGGAGCACATGGGACACAATTTGTCAAGGTATTGTCCGGATAGAGCATAAAATACAAATTAATAACAGAGGTGAGGCGTTCTCACCTTATGTTTGAGAGCCTCTTGGCGAACCATATGGGATCTGAGTAGTAACACTTCCTCTTTACGCATCTCTAACTCCTCATTGGAGGAGTTGAGTTGATCCACTAATATGTCGTATGGCAAAGTGCCTGGGGGAGGTGGTGCCAAATCATTGCTGTCACCGGTCAGAGATCGTCTCAGCTCAGTCAGGTCTTGCTTCAGTTTCTTGTTCTCAGACTCCAGTTCGTTACGCTGGGTGGGATTTACAGGGAGAAGAACAAACCAGAGAACTTCAAAAAAAAAACATTTGTAAGATATTCTATTCTATTTGTAAGATATTCTATTCTATCATTTCATAATGGCTAGGTAAGTGGTTCTTCCCTGTTTGTTAAATTTTGGTTTGCAGTAGTGGACAAACGCTGCTCTTACCTCCAAACATATGTAACTGTTATGTATCTGGCTAAGACATACCTTCAGTGTTTCCAAGTCCAGTTCTGCCCTGCCGACAGTTCTTTGCACCTCCACTTCCTAAAAAAATGCGACACGAACTGTGAATATCAGCTCTAGCCACAAACATCAACCAAAAACAAGTAACAAGCATGTTTATACAAAACTCATCTATCTATTATTCAAGAACATTAACAGTGAAGGTGTGCATACTTTGGCCTTTTCTTGCTGAGCTTCTTCTTTCTTATCCAATTGCTGCTGCAGAAATTGATTCTCTTGCTCCAGTTCCTTCAGTCTTCTCTGGACCTTCAAGAGGACTGGCAGGTCCAGTGTGGACTGGCTATCATCCTAACAATAAACAGGAAAAAAGCCTTATTTTTTTTAAGTTGGTACCTTAATTCATTTGAGCAATTAGTACTATGATCACAGTCGACCATCAATCCGAATCACCGAATCAGAGCCAACAAAATGCCAGAACAACGCTGCATTCTTTATCCTCCTTTTGACAACTTATTCACAAGAAAATGGCTTTGATTCATGTGTGTGCTGAAAATGCAAGAGTTTCACAACTTGTGAAAGTGTATTTTAGAAATCTGTCACTATGCCAAAGACCTGGACACACATATGGTTTTACATTTTCCCAGAGCTTTGTGCCTCCACAGACCCTTCAGATCATGACGTTACATACGTCATTGTATATTACCTCTATATATGTAGCGCTGTCGTCCTCGTCAAAAGAGCCTATGCTGTGAGTAAAGTCAGATGAGCTGAGGCTGTAGTTCGAGTCTGCTCTTTTGTGACGGTGTTTGCTTGAGATCTGATTACGAGTGAAACAAACAGACCAACATTTGTTCCTTCAATCAAAAAAAATGCTGTCACCTTCACTGCAATTACTGACAATTTAAACAATGAGTAAGGTGCTCCTCACCGTGCTGGGATCCATCTCCTCTGTGAGGTCTTTGTGCAGATCCTCTAAATGCAGATACTCACTCAGCAGACCCTGGTAGCGGGAGCGTTCTTCAGTCAGGTCTTTTTCCAGCTGTTTGGTGTTTTCAACGTTGGTTTTCATTTCTGAAAACAAAATGTTTACTCTGTTTATGTTAAGCCATTACTGGTTAACTGTATGTTTGAGGTGGATTGGACGTACCTGTTAGCTGTTGGGTTTGTTCCACGACCGCCTTGTTCAGTTCATTGTTCTCACTGATCAGCGAGCTATTCTTCATATTCAGCTCTTCAATGAACTGATTGTGAGAAGAGGGAACATCATGTGTTCATACTCATTATACTGGAGCTGCTTCAAAGTTCAAAACTAATACTGGGATGGAGGAACATATCATTCAACACTATAAAATGCTCAAAACATTAAACGAACATAAATTCATTAATTTATTCATAAATATCTCTTTTCATCCTGTGCTTTCTATTATTGTCATCCAGGTGGTCCTATATATTTGTAAATATCTACATGACAGACACAATTAAAAAAACAGCTGAACCTGAAGCCTAAAGCAAAAAAAGATTTCACCATACAGACACCCGTGGACAGACCTCATTGTAGATTAAGTGTAGTCAAAAGCTCAACGGGAGACATTTGATCAGAAACCGACTGAATGTGGGACAGGCCTACCTGATGTGTCTCCGCCTCGTAGGTCATAGCCTGCTCTTGTAGATCCTCCTTCTCTCTGCGGGTGTTTTCCAGCTCCTGCTGAAGGAAGGACAGCTGCTGCAGGAGTGAAGGAAATCTCTCCACCTTGGATCGGGCTTCCTCGTCTGATCCCCGTAGGTTTTCAAGTTCTCTGTTCAGTTTATCTCTCTCCACAGTCACAGTCTTTTCCATCAACCTTTGCTTTTCAATGAGCTCTCTGTTTTCCTTATGCTGCAGGGGGAGAGACACACATGCCCTCCATGTGATTCAAGAAGTGATGCAATGTTTTTGTTTTTCTTTTCTGATTGTTCATTCAGAATAGCTTTACCTAACACACTTTTCACACTCACAGCCCTCACCTGCTCATTGAGCTTATGCTGCAACTGCATGATCTTGTTCTCCATGCCAACGTTGAGCTTCTTGAAATGCTCTACAGAGCGTGCCTCCACTTTGAGCTTCTTCAATTCTTTCTTGGCCTTCAAGCGACGTACACAACTCTGTAACAGGACAATGGCTTCCAGAGAACGTCTGTAATGTCGCCTGGCCAGCCAGCCTTTCACCCACTTCTGGATGATCGCCGCATTGTGGTCACACAACAACTGAGATAGGAAAGAAAACAAACAATGGGAGGTCAGCAACCTGTGGCTGTAAATCATGATGACAACACAGGCATATGTGTTGCATAAGTGACAAACCAGGAGCTCTGATTTTGGTGTCAAATATGTTTGTTACAGTTAAACAAAAACCAAACACGGAAATATAAGCATGTATTAAAAAAAGGTTAAAACAAACAAGCTTTACTAGAGTTCCAGTAAATTTCCCACACTACCTGTCTGTACTTCTGTCTGGCAATGCAGGACCTGAAGAAGCACTGGATGGTGATAGCTGCAGACCGCTGCTGCTGAAAGCGTCTTCTGGCCGCCCACATTCGCACATTCCGCTGGATGAGAACAGCTGCTCTGGTCCACCATAAAAACCTGACATAACTGAAAGGAGACATGTGTAAGGAATATTCTGGCGGTACTTGGACGTGGATCATTGGATCATCTTTTTGTTGTTAAGTTTCTCCGCTCACCGTCGTGCCTGGTGAGCTCGCACGTGTTTCTGTATGGTGATGGCTGCTTGTCTCATCCTCAGGTACTTTTTGCGGGCCAGCCAACAACGAATAGTCTTCTGAATGCGAACACAAGCCATACGCAGCTTGTCAGAGCGCAGCTTCTCTAAGTAAGCCACCTGGCCGGCCCGGAAGAAGATCTTGTTTTTGCCCAGCTGGTATTTATCCCGCTCCTAGGACCAAAACACATAGGCTGATTTATTTTCACATCTTCTAAAAAAGAACATATCGTGGAGTAATGTTAAGGAGAATCTCTTGTTCCCTCACGCTGCAATTTCAACCTACCTTTATTAGCTTGTCCAAGAGGTTTTTGCAGGTCTGTTTTCTATCTGAAAGAACATCCTGTTGCTTCATTAGGACCCGATAACGCCGAAAGAATTCTTGATAGGTCCATCTGCATTAGTCGGATGTAAATAAAGGGAGATGGATTCAGTAGTTCTACAGGCCAATAAAATTCAACATAATATTGTCAGGACCCTGAGGTCTGTACCAGATGAAGTTGTTGATATTCTACCTGGATGGGAAGCCTGCAGCTGAGATCCGGATGGTTTCAAGGATGCCACAGGCCCGTAGCTGCTGCACTGCCCTCACAGGGTCCAAGCTTGTTCAAAGAATGCATACAGAAACCTTATCAAAAGGATTTTTCATTTATAGTACAAACAGTTTCCTAGGGACACAGGAGGCCACTGTTCCACATTTGTTTGATACGGAAAATCATATTAAGCCAAAAAAACCAAGTTATCCGACTCACGTGAAGGGAGCTTTCTGGTCATTTGGCTTGATGCACCGTACATAGTGAGGCGTCGTAGCATTTAGAGTGTCCATCAGCAAAAGTAGCGACTGCCGAAACTGAATACACACAACAGAAAATCCTTAATTAAAAAGCATAACTATAAAGAATCTGTAAAAACCACAAAATGAGTTATAGACAGATGTTACGTTATGTCATGTGTTACATACATATATTTAACCCATAATATTTAATACCACTCATCACATACCATCCAATGTCATGAATTTCTCTCACTACGCTCACCTGGAGTCCAACAGTCTTTTTATGTTCCCTAAATGCATGACCAGGCTTTGCATTAAGGGACGCCCTGCTACTGGAATCTGTAACGTCGTCCTCCTCGAAAAGCAGCAGCAGCAAATCAAACTGAAAAGATTTGGAGAGCAATTATAAGGTTGTCATGGAACAGCAGGTGGCAGTGTTTTCAACCCAGCGTCCCTGAATGGGTGTATTTCCTCCAATAGTTCATGTTGAACAATTCTGGGGTGTGTACCAAGGGACTTCCAACTCAAAAAAAAACAATGAAATATAGTAATTAAATGATGATTAATATTATACAGTGACTTCAATTGGAAACGACTGGAAATGAGAACGGTTAATAAATAAAGGGAAAAACACGTTATTGTTGTACCTTGCTTGTTTGCAGCACATTAATCTGCTCCTCGTTGATCGTGTCCTTGTTTTTGTCCAGGAAGCCCTCGCACTGGTACTCCACCTGAAAACAAAGGGCCGGGTCACACAGTGCTGCTATGAGAAAGTTTTTCCCTCTTTAAAAGAGCAAAGGTCTCATTCATCGTCCAGACTCTGAAGCACATCAATTGGTGCTGCTCTAATAAGTAGAAATATCATACATTGGTGGAGAATGTTAGTGAATGCATAAAACTTCTGGCTTGTGACTCTGTGCTGACTAAGTAATGACCGTTTCACCTCTCGTAGAAAACGTTAGTCACAGAGGTGTTCCGCCTGTGCTTATGAGAAGTACCTTGTCTGCAAAGTGGTGGATGATGAATGCTCTGTTTGATAATCTGGGTTTTTCAAAGTGAGGATTCTGCTTCAAAAGGGTGTTGTACAGTTTCTGGGCCCATGTTTCATCAGAGCCTCTGGGCATCTATGGAAAGGGAAAAAGTTGGCATGCGAGTTAGTCATGATATTACTCATATCCTCCTTCCACTGCGCAACGAGCTGAGCTAAAAACAGAGTCAGCGGAAAACACATTATTTTACTCTGCACTCCTCGTCCAGGAGGTCCAGCACACCCAGCCTGGCCTCAATCAGATTGATACATGGCTGGTTGTCATAGAAGTCGATCAGAGTCCAAGGAATCTGCTCTTTCATGTACTCCTCTTGCTCCAGTTTGAACACATGCTGGAAGGAGTCAAGGCCAAAAGTTATTTACATAAGCGGTGACTACAAATTTAGGATTTTAACGGCAAAATAGAACACCTTACCAGATTAAATTGTTGCTGGAGCTTCTCATTGGCATAATTGATGCAAAACTGTTCAAAACTGTTGATGTCAAATGTTTCAAACCTGTAAAAGATTATCAAAACTATAACATTTGGAACAGTAACAGAAAAACAACACATCTGGGATAAAAAAAAAAAGCAAAAAACATACCCGTAAATGTCAAGCACACCAATGGAGGAGCGTTGCTTCCCTGTAGATTTTAAGGCCTTGTTAATGCAGCCAACAATCCAGCAAAAAAGTCTAGCGTAGATGTTCTTGGCGAGGGCATCTCGGCCAGTGACCGCTGTCCTTTTGGGGACAGGCTTGACAAAGATTTCTGTAGCCGTCTTGATCTTCCTGTGACATAGCCAGTGGGCCATTTCCTCGTAAGGCACATCCATCAACTCACAAAACACCAACAGGTGGCTATTGCCTGGCTAGAAATACATTAATGATGATATACTGACACAGGTTTCAGATCCAGATAATCTCATAACACACAAAGCAAAGACTCAAAATACTGCTCCTAATGGATGCAATGAGTAGTAATCAGTACTTACCGTGACGTTGCTTCTGTCTGTTGATTGCTCCTGGATTTCCACATTGCTAAGATGAAGAACAGCTGCCAGGATTTGGAAAAGTGCCATTTGGTCATTTTCAGTGACACCTGAGATGGAGACAAATAAAACAAATATAAACATGGATCGTGTCAAGATAAAAGGAAACAATAAATTTCTAAGTACACCAATGCATGTCAATGTGTAAATGTTGTCCATTATTGAAGTGTTAATTACATGGACTCACCTAACAATGAGAAAGCCCTGCGTGTACTGCACAAGTCTGTGGCATCATTCACTCGGTCTATGACTGGGCTGTGACCCTGATTAGTACAGTGGAAATCATCGGCACAACCTACAGATAGCAATGATACAAAACATAATGCAATGCAGACATCATCTGTTAGAGGAACAATGAAGACCTTTAACTGAAACATATTAAAATACCAGACACTTATTTCATTAAAAATGCAAGTTATGTATTTTATTGTGCACGTACCCAACTTGAAGGTTTTAAACTCTGATATATGCGAAGAGGCACACAGCTGGTAGAATATATGATAGTTCCTTTCTCCAGGGGCCTAAAATAGTGAAGACAGGAGAAACGTGTGAAATGATAAAGTACATAAATCCTGCAAAACATTAATGTCAATGACTGTTGTAATGTCTGAGGGTGAGCCTGAAATATGGAACATTTTGCCTGAACTTTGTTTGAAAAGATCACCAAATTTAGCTTTAATTGCAGTTGCCCAATAGCACAAACAGTGGCGACTGAGAACCAACAAGACTAAAACCCATTGTCTTGTACACTGTTTGTTTTGGAGGGTTTCTAAATCTTTCAAGTGCCAACAGAAACACAGCAGACACACTCGGTTATCTATCATTGAAGGCAACCAAAATCATTTAAATTAATGCTGAGACTCACCTGGAACACTACTCTAGACTTTTCCAACAGGTAGGTCCTCATGTGAGCCCCCATTATATGATGCTTCTTGTCAAATCCAATCTCAATGTACTTCCCAAATCGGCTGCTGTTGTCATTTCGTGTTGTTTTGGCATTACCAAATGCCTTAACGAAACACACAGAAAGAGAGTGATAATCTTTGTCATTTCAAGTCTTTTTCCCTAATGTGCAAAATCTGCCGGTCTTACCTCCATGATGGGGTTTGAGGCCAGGACCCGTTTCTCAATACTTGATTCACCAGATGAGCCACTGACGGTGGCAAAGTAACGCATAGCATACTTAGCAGAGACTGTTTTACCAGCCCCGGACTCCCCGCTCACTATGATGGACTGGTTTCTTTCATCCCTGAGAGAAAATTATTATTCAAGATAAACATCAAATAAATGATCTCAAGCAACAGTTTGTAATGAAAAAGGTTTCTGGATGTGTCAAACCTGGCCATCTGTTTGAACGCTTCTTCTGCTACGGCAAATATGTGTGGGTCCATGTCCCCCATGTTCTGCCCACTGTAGGCATTAATGATGTCGGTTTCATAGATAGGCAGGCTCTCATAAGGATTGATGGCAACAAGAACGATCCCTGACCAACACAAACAAACACTGTCATTATCAACTGATATGAATTACAAATAAATTCAAATAATTACTCCGTGTACTGATACATATGTTCCTTTAAAAGCAGCCTCCAGCTATAGTAATCAGCACAACGATCAGACTATGTCACAGAGTACAGTATGCAGCGCTCCAAAGTCTACAGTGACAATGATAATGGCAGTAAAGGGAGACGAAGTTCTTTACCACAGTATGTGTAAATTAACTTGGAGTCGATAAAGCGCACTTTGAGGTTGTGAAGGACTGCTGGCTCATGCAGGTAGCTGAGAGCTGTGAGGTCATTTTCTCCCACCAGGATGTTTGGGTTTCTTAGTGGTGGTAGGTTTTTGGTTTGAGGGTCTATTTTGTAATTCACCACCTAGAAAGATAGATAAAGATACTTTGTTAATCCTGAAGGAAATTTCATGACACAAGAGAAAGAAAGACACAAGAACTCTAGAAAACTCTTTAAGTCTAAAGAGAGAGGAATCATCAGGTTATGTTAAGGTTATCTAGCAACCACTGAGTTTGGCTTGCTCATGTGCAACCTCGATAATACTTTGGCCTCATTTCCATGCCTGGAGAGCATGCCCAAACTCGACATCACAGCTGCAGGTAGCAACAGCACAGAGAGAAAACATTTCTACATCTCGCGGCCACAATTTCTAAATGTTCACCTGGAGCAAATACACTCCGGAGACTTGCACTTAAAAGTTTTGCGGCTCCCAAAAGATGCATAAATGGAGATTGTCTTCACGGGGATTTTCAACACAGTTACCATTACAGCTGCCTTAAATAAAGCCACAGCACACCGAGATTTATGAGCCATGATTGCCAGTGAATGTGGAGATGTGTGTGTATGTAGGTGTGTGTGTGTGTGTGTGGTTTCCTTCTACTCAGGCTCCTTATTGTCTGCATCACCCCACAGAACATTTAGTCCATTAATGTCACACATTTCAATGGCTGCTACATCACTAACGGATTATACACAGAATAGGAGAGCATTATTGCCCTTTAGTTTCTAGATGTATGCCACCTTTAATGTACAAATATTCCTGTGGTAACGCATCCATTTTTAACCTATGTTATAAATTGGAAACTTTGCTGCTAATACAGCAGATGTTGAATTTGTAAAGAAGTTATCCAGGTGGGGCTCAGCCTTGGTTGGTCAGTGAGTTCCATCTCCTGTTAAATAGTGTACCGTGTCAGAGCTCTGCTACAGATGAAGACCAATCGTCCTCATAGTCACTGCACAGGCCGGTGTTAAGAGAAGCAGTGTTAACCAAAAAGAGTAAAAACTGCCTTGACACAGTTTAACCTCAGCGGAAATCGCCGTTCGATATGGTGAAGGCTCGACTAACTACTACCATGAAGAGAATGTTGTGCTCTGTTATGTGTATAATTGAGGGTGGCGGCTACTGTCCAGGTGATGCAGATTTAAGTTCTTCCATGTTAATGTTTGTGTCCTGCTTCACTTGTACTTTATGTGGACATATGTAAATTATCAGTGTGTGTTTCTGTGTGTGTCCCCTCTTACAGAGCCATCCTCCAGCTGTAGGACCAGCGTCTGGTCCCCAGGTGTGTAGTCTCTGGTCAGTTCTGCAGACTTCCACACTTCAGCTTCATCTTGGAGCCACACACGGGCATACTGATGGACAGAGGACAGATGGATATCAAGGACACAAAAATGCATGCATACCACTTACTGTAAAAAGCAAACAGGGACATGAAGGCTATTTCAGGAGAAAGGCGGAAAAAAGGCAGTTAGCAGTCATGCGTGTAACGGGCCATGAAAAAGGCAGTGATAAAAGTGATACATAGAGTGGAAAAATATTACCGTAAAGTACCGGAGAACGAATTTCAAACAACAAAGCTGTTCAATTAAACACTAGTAACGGATAATGAGTAACATTTGGGACATTATAAAAACACACACACACACATACACACACACACTTCGACCAGATGTCGCTAGGTTGAACCGCTAAATGAGCTGTACGAGCGCTACAATTAACCTCTTTGTCCCAGAGCTTACCTTGGAGTAGAGTTCACAGGCTGCCATGGCGCTCACCGAGCCCTCACAAACCTTCTCTGTCCACAGGAAACATTTGAATGGCTCCCAGGATGGGAAAACTTGAAGCAGACGTGGAGTTTTCGGTCTCCGCTTCTCTCGGTCTGCACTTTTTCACTTCACTGCATGACGATAGCTGTCACTCAGGGCGTGTGCACGCGCCACACGCACACGCACACGTTTTTGACTCCTGGGGCTCGAGTGCCCCCTAGTGGCCACAACGCTCATCGCAGGAATCTGAGGAAATAGCTGCCTGCGAGGTGGGAGATAAGCAGGGGTGATACTAGGATCCCTTCTTGAGGTCTACGGGGGTCCAGGGACATACCGTGTGTTGTGTTGGGCAGACCGTCCCATTAAATGTTGGTATCAGTTGGACTAATGATGGCGCTGTGATAACCACTTTTATGTGTTGGTTTATAACTTTTGAATCTTAGGTTGTCGAATCAAATTCTCATTATTATTCCTTGGGTCAATCTGCATCCATCCATATATTGTTACAACTTTGACGCACTGATACTGATTTTATGTTATATTTTCAAGTCTAGACTCCTTAGTATGTAACACAAAGACTAACTACATTACTGTTCTAGCCTATAAATTAATAATTTGACACTGGAAAAATAGATGAGTGCTATTGCTGTACATGTAAATAGAATTTGATGATAATTTTGACCTTCTGTGAGTGTGTGCTTTTATTATTCGTGTGAATAAAATAGCTAAACAATATGCAAATATAGTTTCAGTTGAATAAGTCAGGTTTTATGCAAAACTATTTTATTTACAAAATAAATGGCACAGTGTCATTGAACAGTAAATGCACATGCACACTCCATACATGTCATGGGAGGTTCGTTCCATAAAATCCTGAATGATTTCAGTCAGACAATGACAGACATTTCAGACAAGCTTTAGTATCTCACTGAGTGAGCAAATATTGCTCAAGAAGAACAATGGTTCATTTCTTTTAAGGCCATTTTAGAGGTCAGCTGAGGTGCAGATAAACAGCAGTTTTTTTGCAATGTATTGTCACTAAAATGAATTAAAATACAACCAGCTACAACATTAACCAATCTTAAGTACTTGGAATCACAAAAATCAAATCACTTTATAGAGATAAGGGCACACACACAAGGATTAGATAAATTAATTCCTTACCATTTCACTTTTTGAACATGCATGACTCCGTATAAGCTGTTGCCCTTAAACCAAACAGTCAAATCAGCCTGAAACTGAAAAGAATATGTGGAGATCAAACCTATACATTATGCATACTTGGGACAGTCTATGGAAACGATTTCTCTTATTATCAGCATAGGCTACATGAATTCTCTTTGGTGGTAAAGGTAGAGCATCTGTATAGCTCGTTTTAAAGGCGAGTGTTCATGCATTTGTATGGGGCATAAATGTTAAAAAGTGAAAACGGTAACATCCATTCAGATATTCCAGGTGCTTTACAATGAACAATCAAGTACTATTCTCAGCATTTTTTTTAAGATCTTGAGCTAATACTATTTTGAATTTCAGTTACTGACAATTCAGTGCCTAACAGTTCCTGTTTCTTTTCTCAAGTATTTACCTTGATACACAGTATAATCATAGAGAGTACATACAAAGTGAAATGAACAATAAAGAAACAACATGTGAGATGAGGGTTGGAATGGTAACAAAACCTTAACCTTTACAAAAGCCATCAACCAGCCAGTTTGCTGGCAACAATAGAGGTCTTTCTCTGAGGCAGGTCCTGAGGTGTTGGAATATGGCCCCCTGTGATCTCGTTCTTCTCTGTTGGGGCGGTTGGCAACTGCTTGTTCTTCATTTTTGCTTTGGCCATGTTGTAGTCGCCAGAGTCGAAATACTTTTGCTGCTGAAACAACACAAAAAAAGTGAAAATACTGCAAGATGGGTTCGTGTAAATGACTCTAGGAGTCAGTGGAGATCGGAACGCACCCCTTTCTGAAGTCTTTTTCTGAGAAAGTCTGATCCTCCGGGCCTGGCTCCCAAATTAGGATATGCGGCCTTCAGTTTGGCCTCCTCTGCTTTCTCTGGACTTACTACGATGTCCTCCATTTCCTGATGACAGACACATAGATGAGAACGGACCACTCAGTGAACTAGGTGGATGACAAGTTATTATCAAACCACAATTAAATGACGACATCTATTTTGAGGACACCAATGCTTAAAACCAACATTTGCTACATAGTAGATCCTTTAATGCCCCTAGGTTCTGTGTGTCCCCGTTCACTCACGATTGCTGCTTTGAAAATCCATTTTTAACAAGGCTCACATTTATGGTGTAGCTTTTAAACCTGGCTGAAGTTAGTACGCTTTAAGTTTAGGTTTTTAGTTTCAGTCAGTACCAACGTACTACTGTTTATCCTTTACTTAGCTGAATGATTCTCTCCCCCTTCATAAATCTACATCACCTCACTATGACTTATCTTATTTCATGTCTACCACTGTTTACTGGTGAGGGTCTATTGCCTTTCACTGTCTGCTTCCCTTGTGTAGCACTTTGGGATAACTTCTGTTGTTTTAAAACGTGCTTTGTAAATAAACTTGACTTGATAGGAGGAGGCCGCCATAGGAGAGCTCCCCCACCCACCGAGCACTTTTAGCATAGCAATATCTCCGTTTGCCAATTAACTTAGCTTGCATGCTACAGCGTGTTAGCTACGGCTCAACTTGTATACGACGTTGGATGGATGGCGCTATTCGTCGTTTCTGATCCACCGGCTACGGTTGGTTAGGTGGTTACTAGTCGATGGTAGCATCTTTTCTAGTGACACAGTGGCTAGAGGCTAACTAGCTCGCTGCTAACAGTCTGCTAATTTACCCGGTTAACAGCTGACTCGACGAGCGGATTAGCGGTTCCAAACATTTCAATTTACCTGCTGTTCTTCTGGAGTCCTTGTTCCTTCAGCCCCCTCGGACATGACTGTATCAAACACCCGCTCGGCTCACTAAAATGTGGATGTCGACGAGTCCGAGCAGCGGTTACCGGAGATAAAGGAGCACTGGAGCGGTTAGGCGGGTAACAGACGGCTCGGCTGTACCCTGACAGGCAGCCTGTCCAAAAGCAGGCCGCTGAATCGATGTCAGAGCCACGAGACACGGATGAGCCGCAAGCTGCTGCTCGATGTAACACGATGCGGGTCACGTGTTTTGCATAATGCTTTAAATCTGTTATGTATCAATTATGTTTGGTTCTATACAAAGCTCAGGCAGGAGTTAGTCTGACCATTGAAAAATAAGCATATGACAAAAGGCTTTACTGTTCATTATGTAGTGTAGTAAACTATACTCACAGGGAGTCATGTACTTAGTATTTGGAGAATGACAGCCAGTTGGGTGAAGCTCTTGTTTATCTAGGCATATTACAACTATTGTTTCCTATTTCCATTCATTTCTGCTAAATTGAAATAAATGTTTAATGTTAAGTGATTACAGTTTTTAATTTGGTGTATTTCCACCAAGATTATTGATTGTACATTTAGCATATCGGCTGCATGTTATTTATAATGTTAATAAGTATCAGGTCAGTGGTGATGCCAGTGGGCTAATGTGGCTGGTATTCATATTGGACAGATATCCCATTGGTTGATCGTCTTATATTCATTCATGCATCACATTTGTGCTTCATAGAATAAGTGTTGCATTTTGGTGGAGAATAGTACACAAATTTTCAACTCCAAACTAAAAATCAAAACAAAGCATTTCAAATGAGTTTTTATTGTTTCTATCCCAGTTACAGCTAGTATATTTTTGCAACACTGCAAAACACTAAGCAGCACAAGAGAGTGAACTATTTACAGACAACCCCCTCCAAAAAAAGGACACAGAAATTATTCTGTGTGCGGAAAAAACAGGATAACGATACAATAAGATATTTGGATGTTAACTTCTGCTTTGATCTTTTCGAAGTTTTGTTTTGATATTCTGGAAAACCAAAATAAATGTACAGTATAATACAGGTTTCACTTTTTCTTGATCATCATAAAATGTCAACGGAACACTCTGAGCATAAGATTAATTGTCATCATCCCCCATGTCCACATCCTCTTGCAATTTGTGGACCATTTTTTCTTCCATTTGTTTGGCTTTTCCTGTAAAAAAAAAAAGAAAAGGAACATTTCAATTAATGAAATTGCAAACAATATCTTTGCTTTTTCTTACTTAATTACTTCTATCTGTGACTGACCATCTACTACCTGTACAATGTAACCAAATATATTGTCCTCTTTGCATCAACAGCACCAAGCCTCGTGTTTTATACATCTGCAATGGCCCTCAAATTCAGTGACTCTTAGAAGTTCCTGGTAGTTTTCACATTGTGAATCGTCATACCTGCATGTGGTGCTTTGATGAGGTGGATATTTTTCTTCACTTCGTTGATGGCTTCTTCTTTCTCCAACTGTTTGCCCTTCTTTAGTCTATAAAATAGGGACAAAACCAATGACGGTAAGACATAAGAAGCCACTTGTTCAGTCAACATTCTCTATCGCAAATATTATGAACTCACGACATATGCCAAAGTATAAACACACACAGAAAAACTGCTTACCTGTTCATGATAAATCTTGCCTGTCGTTTCTGTTTGATTTCTTCCACCCTCTTCATTGCTTCCACTGTAAAAAGAACAAAAACAGATAAACACAGAGTCAAAAAACAAACATCTTAACATTATAACCACAAGTACACATGAGAAGTGAATGCATAGATTACCTGTGTTGTCCCAAAGCGCCCTGTTATATTTAACAGGAATGTTTCGCCGTTTCTCAAACTCCAGAGCATTATCCTGACAGACAAGATGTTTGTTAGGTCAGTTACAAGAAACAACTTTAAAACAATGAGGGTCATAAGATTTCTTCTTCAAGCTCACCACTGTCAACTCCTTTCCTGATGCCTTTCTGAATGCCTTGGTCCATCTTGTTTTTCTTGGATTGCGCTTCTTCTTGAAGTTCTTATGACATTTAGATCTGCAGAATCTGAATGTCTAGATTTGTCATGAACAGAAAACACAGAGCAAAATATTTTAAGTTTCGACTCAATGAGAAAACAGAGGACACCAACAGTGTTTTTTATGCCAACAAGGACTCTGATCTTGGCATCATGAGGATCCACCAAATTTAAGTGCCAATATGTAATAATGAAAAATCAATGATATATCATTACATACGCTAAAATCTGCGTGCCCATTTCTTCTCTCTCTGTAATATTCTCAATATTAAATAACCACAGTTCCCCAAGATATGAGATGTCATTACATACTTAGGGGAAATTTGTATAAAATGACACCCAACAGAGTACATATAATTTTAATGGAAATTATCGTTGTTTAAGTTTGTTTAAGTTTCACAAAAGCTGGTTACTGATTACCGTGCTGATGTATTGCGCAGGAGTAGGCCGTCTAAATGTTTATGTCTCCATTTGTCCGCTGCATCATAATTCAAGCTTACATACTTTTATCACAGCGGACCACTAGAGGGCGCAATGTATCCAAAAGCCCACACCTGGGATAAACCAGGCCGTGTCATTTAAATGTCTGGACCAAATAGTAGACTGATGATGGTCAATATTGTGAGGCGTCGAGGGAAGAAAATAGATTTCGGTGTTAATATGACGTATTTAACTTTGTTTGTCGCTGATATTCTTTTCTCTGTCAACTGTTTGTTGCGAGTATGGCACCCACGTGAGCTACCGTTAGCCAGTTGGCTAGCTCGTGGACCAATGCTCAAAACTTTTAATAAAGCTAAGGAAATGTTCAGTAAATCAACCAACTTACCTTGCAGTCGTTCCGTACAAACATCACCCCGTGTCCGGGATACACTGGTCCCGAACAGAAATAACATTTTTCGATGCGCATTTTCACCACAGGAGAGCTGCGTGTGCCTCACACAAACAACTCCCCTAATGACTGCTTCCTTTTCTTCTTCTTCTATTGGCAACTGCAGCTTGTTGGAGATATGCTGCCACCTGGTGGACGCTGTTCTACATGCATCCACAGAATTTCAACCTTTGAAGAACTGTTACAAAATACGAACTGCATTACTAAAACTCTGAACAAACATTAATAATTTTCTCTGTTTCTCTCCCCCTCGCTCTTAAACACACTCAGACACACACACACAGGGCACAGGGACAAACCAACAAAACTTACATTTTTCCAAGAACAATTTTATTATCTATTTGCAACCATCTTGGGAATATCAAAAAGAATTGTTGCAAAATTTCAACACAATAATTTGATGTTCTCTTTGGATGAAACAGCATTTTGGTATCCAAAAGCAGAAATATCAGAAAAGCATAACTTAAATAATAACAGTTAAGTCTACATTCTAAATCTACATTTGGCACCTGAGTTAAGTCAGCAAAGTTATCTGTGGCAGATTTATCTTTTGTATTAATGTGTTACACAGACAACCGTTTAAACGGAAAACATCCTTATTAATTTCGAAAAATGACACATTAAATTGTTAAAATGTTTTGTTAACAATATCATGCTAAAAGACAATCTAAATCAAAAATCCCCAGGTGACCTAAACATCAATCAGGTGAAATTTCATAGTGATAAAAGGACAGCAGAACACTTTTTTTGACATCTCAAGGTTAAAAAAAACAAAATGTTATAAAATCGCCTTTCTAGCAAACAAAACCATTGGAAACCGTATCACATTTATATCCAAATAATGTTTTTAAAAATGCAAACCAAAGAAAACCACTACTTAACAGAGACTTCAAGTTTCTTTGGTTGGGATTATTTGTATCACAAAGATATAAAAATTGATTATGTTGCTCTTCACACATAGGGTTAATTTTGATAGTCAGAATCCTTCATTGTCACACCTGGACATGAAATAATATGGAGAGAAAGGAGAATTCTTCTCCATACAGAGACATTGTTGAATGGTGACAGACGACACTCTGAATAAAGAATAAATATCATCATCTGCCACCTGCAGGACAAACTGGATCTTTGGTCTGGTGAAAATAACTTGAACCACATCATACCAAGGATCAATTAAATTGAAAAGCCATACCCATGTGAGGAAGCAGACAACTCTTTGGATAATAGCATCGGCATCACCGCTGCATTTAGCAATGGTCTAGAAGGCAAATGGAACACAGGCCAGGGTGGCCTGTGCTAAAGCTTTCACCAGAATAAAGCATTAAGAAAATTTACACTGAGAAATGCATTCATACCACCATACGAAGGGAAATTTACATCACTGGCAACAACATTTTGGTAAACACACCCTTAAATTCCACTATATATTTGGTTGCCTTTGAATAACTATTGTATTATCACAAACTCTCTTTGGGTACAATTTTTCCTCTCTTTGGATCTCATCATCTATATTCTGCAAAGCCCTTACGATATTAAGGCCATGTTAAAGCTTTACGAGTTCAGTGCCTTAAAAATGTCAAACAAAATGGTATGATAAAACTCAAACAGTTTGACAGGATCTAATGCACTTGTTTCTGACAAGGTGTCATTTAAAAACAAACAATGTGAAACAAAAGCTCTTAAAACCGTGGAAAGAAAGGTCCAGAGACCTAACACACCAACACAGGAAACAAGACATGGCAATAAACTGTTCTCACCGTGTCCCCTGAGTCTGGGATAATACTGCACAATACATGGTAAAAACGAGGTAGTAACGTATATACAAACAGAACACTGAGGTAGACATCAGCAAAGAGGGCTCAACTGCCCTCTTTGCTCCAGTGGAAAGAAATTAAATATAATGAAATGAATCTAAGTACATTTTTGACATTCTTTTTAACATTCATTATGGGTGAGCTTTGGTTTAGGACAGTCAATGCCAAACACAGAGAAACAGGTAGAAAGTTTCTTTAAAAAATAAAGGGAAAAATGCAATAACACACATTCATACTAAAATCCTGAGGTAGACCCAGAGCAACTGCCAGTGTCCTCCATCTCAGCAGCTGGCTTCCTGATCACCTGTGCCTCAAAAATGGCTGAGAGGCTCAAATCAGGAAGCAAACGAGAAAGAAGTGGCGTAGCTCCGGCTGCTGGAGAGCAGATCCAGGCCCGGTGGTGTCAGGAGCACACTGCTTGCGACATGTTTTGGGCAGGATGAGCGCCCTCTGGGGTGCAGTGGAATCCAGTAGTATCAGGGGCTGAGTTATGAAAGTGATAATTTAGCATCTTCTCGTTTTCTACTTCAAAACACTGCTTCAGCTCTATGCCGGTGGTACCATCATCCGCCTCAAAGGATTCAGGTCTGGAGCTGCGGGTGGTGGAATTGTTGCTCATCTCTTCATTGCTTTCTTCGTTGGAGTAGTTTCCAGAGTCTCCCGTCTCATGGCTGCCCTCACTGGTGTGAGAGCTCTCTCCGTTATGAAACGGCCCATAGATGATCTCCCGAGAGGAAGGCGGCAGCGGGACTGAGCCTAAATGCTCCTCATACCTCAGAACAGTTCTTCCAGCCTCATACAAACTGGCTCTCTTCTCAGCCTAAAGTTCAGATAAAAAGACACTGAGTTAGTTGCCTAACTAAAGACTCACAATGACTGAATCGGACAATGATTTCACATCGCTTACATCAGCTTCATTTGCATTCCCCATCTCCCTCTGGAAGAGCAGCCACTTCTTGCTTTGATTCTTGCTGTTGACTGGACCAGCACTGTTTATGACCACATTAGATCCACCCTTGACCAAGAGAAAATATAGGAGAAAGGTTGATATTTAAAGTGACACAACCCCTAAATGAAGTCCTTTAAATAAACAGTAAATCATGCGACTGTGACGCTAACAAATTCCTGCATAGATAATATAATTGACAATTGTAATTGTTAAAAACAAACAGAGGCTGTATTTCAATGTTGTTATACGTTTGCTACAGATGTAATGCTGTTTTTGGTGTAAATCTCACCTTTGTATCCATAAAATGATGACTTATCATGGGGACAAGGGCCTCAACATTCTCCACGTGGCCGTCAATGGGCAGGGACAAACCTGACCGTGGACCTTCACCGGGTCCAAGACCAATGACTTTGGAACTGGAAGATTTCCTTTTAGTTACACAGACAAAGATAACATTGTCAGCTGCTGCTATAAAATCAGATCTTTGATATTCTTTTTAGGTAACTATAAGATATTCAGTGATTATATGAGTACCTGGATCTGCCCTTATTGATGAGGATCAAGGCACACATAACAATACAGGCCAAAGCGATGCACACGCCAACAATGATCCCTGTCATGGACCTCTGGTCTATGTGATAGAGACCATCAGAGAACACTGGGAGACAGACCACATGGTTTTTCAGATGGGATGGGTTATTATACATCAAACAAAAGATAACTGTTTGCAAACCTCCGCAAAATTACGACTGAGACTAATTCAAGACAGATAAAATCATTTTAATTGTCTTTAATTAAAATAAGAATAAAACATAACTTGATAGATAGTATTTAATACACTGAACCTAACACCTTGGCCACATAGCGATTACTGCATTACTCCATGAAATTCTTTTTAATATACTTTTTGAACACAGAGAAACATACAAGTCTATTGGTCTCTGAGTTAAAAAAAATAATACCACTAGAGGGCGACTCTATCTTTTCCCATTAATATCAGCTTGGTATCATAAATGACTCAATCTTGGCATCATTAGATGTTTCCATCATGTATGCCCCAATGCCCCAGTGCGAGTGTTGATGCTGACCTGTTGTGTCTGGAACGTTATCAGAGTGTCTGGGGTTCTTGCTGCGGTGGGAGTTTCCACGCTGCATTCCCAGCTCCACAGTGTCAGAGAAAGGCCCGTCACCGACCTGGTTGGAGGCAGAGATCTTCACCAGGTAGATGTTCCCTGTCTCCAGCTTCTCCAGCAGGGCCATTGTATGGCTTCCTGTCAAGGGATTCATTCAGCAAGCATAAGAAGTACAGCAACACTTTTGAATGGAATTATTTCATTTTTTCAATAATGGTTAATTTATCAGATTATACTCTGTTTATTCCAAAGAGTTATTGTTTGATCGGTATCATTTTTGTAAGGTGTGATGCTGGGAAAAGCATTTTGTACTGTTATAGATTTGTCCAAATTGTCTTTGTGAATTACAGCCTTTCAGGATAACTTGATCCAGTGAAAAACTCACCCTCCCTCTGCATTATTTGCCAGCGTCCGGCCATCCAGGCTTTCTGGGACGCGTACAAGATGGTATAGTGTGTAACTACCACGTTGGGCTCTGTGGGCTCTCTCCAGGACACCAGTGCGGTGTCATCTTCAATCAGAGTTACCCGTAGTCCTGTGGGTGGCTGGCTGGGCGCTGTAGGCAGGGAAGTTACACTCACAATAAACAACATCGCCTGATGTAGATGCAGCAATTATTTGATCTGGGCCAGCACAGTGGAAGTAAAATTTAAAAAAATCCTGCGATAAATTCAGTTTGAGCAATGCTCAATGTTTTACCTGTCGGGAGAGTCTGGTGGTAAACAGCAGAACTCCAAGAACTCGACATCTGGTCTACATGGAGGCGGACCACAAACTCATAGCGAGTGTTTGAACTCAAATGCTGCACCATCACACTCTGTTTGGTACTGTGGACAAGAGTTAGCAGATCATAAATATCATCAACAGTACACAGACACTTCTCTGGAGCAACTGAAATATAACTCCTACATCAACATTTTCACCAACTATAAGCAGCACAAGGCTCATGTATGTGCATCACTAGGCAAAGAGTAAATAGTATTAGAAATAACCAAATGAAATTGAAGAAATGATTGATCGTGTATATCCTATGTTTCTACTGAAGGTGTTGGTGTCCTCAGCTTACGTTTGCAGGTAGCGTATAGCGGAGGCGTTGTGTGTGCCCACAGGTGTACAGCGGACTGTATAGCTAACAGCCTTCTCAGAGGTGAAGGCAGGACGGCTCCAGCGCAGGGACACTGCAGATGAATTGTTGGCCAAAACAGTCACGTGATCAGGTGGTGGAGGGGCTGCTGACGGTTGGTCTCTTGCCGCTGCAAGTTGCACAAAAATAATAAATTCAAATTTCAGTCACATTTACCCAGCTTGGAACAAAGCTGCAGTTAATACTTGAATGTATGATTTCTTACATAAACCCTGAGGCAATGTACTTACACACACAGCCAGGAGTACTAATTGTTTGGTCTGTTTGATAGCCATCTCCAGCTTCACTGACAGCCAGGATCTTGACATGATACTTTCTCCTTGGATCTGGAATGCAAATAATCAACATTCAGCCATTTCTGCCTGTGTTGCTAAGACAAAACTGAGAGTTGGCCAAACCAAAATTACAATGAATGCAAACTTAAGTTTCTATATTGAACAATGACAGGAGAATATAATAATAGGATAACATTCTAGGTCATAACTGACCACTGCCAGGCATAAACAATGCATGATTTCTTGAGTCACTGCAGATTCCTATTCATCATGTGTTGTCAAAAGTAAAGTGCCTGAAAAAGGTCAGACAACCCTCAGTAACTAAGGTGACATGATCAATGAGCACAATGAAAATCACAATCACAATCATAACACTGTCTTTTCCAGTTGAATCTCATAAACCATTTTGGAAACTTGGTTGCGATGTAAACATTATACAGTCTTGGCAACACGTGAAATGAGGGCGTTACTTGTATTGTACACAAAAAACTAAACTGTAAAGAGAGATCAACCAACGGTGTAAAAAATAAGTGAGCTCAAAGACAAGTAAAGCAGCAATTTTTTAAACTGAAAATATGCAGCAAAATGCTCTGTTTCAACTTGAAAAGCCAGCATTACCACAGCTCCTAAATCAGGACATTTTTAGGGAGTGTTAAGATTTGTTTTATGCCTCCAGTGTGAAAGGTTAGCCTATGGGTATTGACCAGTGTATGTGGTTTGTCCAGGCCTGTTGTGGGGGTTGGGGCCAGGGGCAGTGTTCAGCTGCTGGGATCCTAAGCCCATGGGACTGGGGGGGTTTGACTGGGGTCAGTGGGTCAGGCCAAGATAGAACAGAAGGAATCTGGGCGCTGGACTGTGGGATAGGAGCCGGGCCCCTTTGTTTCCCCTTTCATAGTCTTTCATGGTCTGCCCCTGTGCTATAGCCTTAAACTTGGAGCCACACAGAACAGAAAGACCCAAACCTATGCCAAAGTGATCAGTAATGTTATCGAAAATTTGTGTCATTAGCAAAACACATGCAGGGCGATGAAGCCTTTTATATTTTAAGTAGGGCAATTGGTTTAAACAAGAAAGTGATTCCAACAATCTACATGTTCGATACTTGAGTATATTCTATACGAAAATGAGAGGGAACCAAACAGTTCCACTTACAGACTAAAATCAGGCAGAATCACAAATATGAACATCTTGATTGGTTTATGTGGGCCCCTATACTGATCACAGAGGGTTATTTACACGGCATAGAGGAAGGTTGGGGGTAGGGTTCTAATCCAGGACTGCTGTCTCACAACTAGAGGTCAGTGGCTCGGTCCAGCTATGGCCAATCCCTGGGGGCTTTGTTTGTGTGCTCCAGTGTCCACCTAAAGGGGGGTATTGGCCAAGGTCTTACAGGGGCAGCTCTGGCCCTGAACGCCACACAATGGCCAGGGATAATTATGCAAGACATGGGTTGGGAACGGTGGTGGGAGGGACATCTGGACCACGACCTCTAACCTTGGGAGCCGGCACCAAGACAAAGCTGCAGCCAGACTGGAGAGGGATGCTGAAGAGGGGTCAGCCCATATTGATCAGGACAGAGGGCGAAAATGCAAATGTGACCACCCGCCGAAATAAATCGGTCAAATGCAAAAGAGACCTTTCAAGGGCCAGTTGGTCACACTGTACTGACTTAAATTCAGGTGGTAAAAACACAAAATGTACACAAAACTATCTAATATTCACCAAACTGAACAGCAGTGATAACATGGTTGCACCACTCACCAAGACCACTGATAGTATAGAGTAAGGTTTGAGCCTGCAGCTGGATGATGGGCTGCTCTGGTTGGCCTTCCTCATGGTAACAAAGACGGTAACCCTGGACAGCCACAGATTCTTGTGTGGATCGCCAGCGTGCCACAATGGATGTGCAGTTTAGAGGCTCCAGTTGAAGCACAGGCGCTGAGGGAACTAAAGGGGCAGATGGAGAAAACATGATAGTAATACATATTTAGAATATTACCAGCCACATAATTATCATATCTGAAGCAGGGTATTTTATTTTTTACTGTATTTGGATATGTGGTAATATAAAAAGAATCAATGCTTTATATTGATAAATGTCTCTTGGTAATGGCTTCATCTGAATTTTGATGCAACACATTGATAATTTAGATACTCTTTAGGAAGAAAATGACACCAATAAAAGTGGCTGGTGGCTGAAATACCCACTGATGGCCATGTAACAAGACGGCAAGATTCTCCAGCCTTCTCTCAAACCAAAACTGCGCAGTTCTGTCTTTTGTGAGGCTATGTTTGCTCCATAAAACCTTGGAATATAGTTTAAATTTTGAAAACCAGAATTTGAGCTTAGGTGGGTAAACAGCCTCCCCCAACACACCATGAAAAGAAGCTATTCTTCCCCCCACATAGATGCCTGAGGCCCTCTCTTTACGACCCGTGACTGAGGCCACTCTAACATCACTGACAGCAGAGGGCAAAGGTCTCTGGGTAACCAACACAAAGCCTGTGGGACAATGCTTGAAGAGCAAACTCTAGTCATGACTTGGCCACTCTGCATGGAGCTCTGGAGAGCCTTGCGGTATTCTAAGAGCAGCAAAACACCTCAGTGGCAAAAGCACAGAAAGCCAGACAAATTAGCCGATTGTTTTTGCATATTATCCTAAGGGCAAGTATCTATACCTTCCATTCACTCCAACAATTCTTTGCACATACAAACTTCACCACTAATGGTTCACCTTTGTTGCTGGATGTTTTAGGTGTACGGTGGGACGTCCAAGCTGAAGGTTCACACCAGCCTACACGGGTGGCTGCAGCCATGCGGAGCAGGTAAATGGTGTCAGGCTGCAGGTCCACCAGCAGATATTCAGTGCTGTTCTGAGGGATCTCCACGGAGGTGACTGTATTGTCCGCAGCGGTACGATAGGACAGTCTGTACGCTGAGACCCGACCACGGCTCACCTTAGCTGGCAGAGGCTGCCAGTTCACCTGGATATCTGTGGAGCTCTGGCTGGTCAGACTGAGCTCTGGGGTGCGCAGAGGCACTGCAGGGAAACATGCCCGACACAAACATTATAATAAAATCTTTATTATATTACTATGGTCACACTAACCAACTTAAATGATATACTGCAATTCAAACGGCTATTCTCAAAAATAAGAATAAAATTGTGCAAAAAACAGAAACCCACTTCCACCCTAATCCTAACTTAAACACCCTGTGTACACACATCATGTATGTTCGCTTAACTGCGAGAGTGATTTATTGCAAGGAATGTTGGCTGTCTCAATGCTCTATGCTTACCATCCTCCAGGGTATGTTGACTGACTTGGTCGGACATACGACTGGCTCCCATTGGCATATAAGCCACAACGTAGAAGCTGTAGTTCCGTGCTGGTTCAAGGTCATCAATGATATAACTGGTTGTGTCGTTGCCAATGACAACTTGGTATTCCTCATTGTTTAGACCTGACATACACAAGATCGGGAATCAGATTAAATTATGGTTACCACAACGTACCGTCGAGGTAATATACTCATATTTCTGTTATATTGCTTTGCCTATAATGTGCAAAACAAGACAAAAATGTATATGAAAGGTTGTAAAGCATGTACCATGTAAACAGTCAGTTTTCAAAGGCTTAGTGTTTGAAGTTTCTGAATGTTACTCATCTTTCACATAAATGTGTTTAATGCAAAGCAGAGCAACATAACTGCCTCCAGGCCTCTTACAGCAAACTTAATTAAACATCTAGAAATTTGTTTACTGCAACGATGAGCTTTGTTTAACAGAGCTACTAAACTGGTATTTTAAGGTTTTTAGGTAAATATCTCCTTACGCTACCATCATGCGAGGTTGGGAGGTACTGTCCCTTTAACAGCGAGCCGAATGGGCTGCGTAGCGGACAATGGGAAGACTAAGCCTGTTGTTATTTCAGTGAAGTTGCCATTCTAAGTTCTCCTTGACCTCTGATCTGTTCGGCAACAACAGATGGCCTTCACCAAGAAATGTTGATCAGACGCAGAGAGTGAGATGATCTCTTCGCCCCTTCATTTCTTCCAACACAAATGACATGAACATTTTTTACCTGTGTTATTGCTTTCACCCACCTTCAGCCTTCATATAATGGATAGAGTAGGCAATGACTTTGTCTGCATTGTAGAGAGGCCTCTCCCAGGCCAGTAAGATGGCAGAGCTTGAAATAGTCTCAGCGTGGATGTTTCTTGGTGCACTTGGCCTGTCCTCGGACATGACAACAATAAGGCGAGCCAAAGACAGCACAGAACCCAGTTCGCTCTCTGCTATGCACTGGTAGATAGCATCGTCCTCCGGGATGATCTGAGTAATCACCAATTTACTGCGAAATGATCAAATGCACAGTGAAAATCTGCGTAAATAAAGATCAAGTTTCTGTGTTAGTGGACATTTTTTTTCATTGTAGTTACTTGAGTCTGTGCTTACCTGTTGTACATCTTGATCCTGCCGTTTAAGTGAACCTCCTCTCCATTCTTCAGCCAGCTGATGCGAGGTGGTGGCACACCCTCGGCCTGGCACATAAAGCGAGCTGTACCTGCTCTTGGTCGCGTCTGGCTCTCAGGCTTCTCCACGATGGTTGGTGGCACTGTAACAGACACATGAAACACAGCATGAATCAGTTTTTGATACTGCACGTACTAAAAATGTATAACTGTGAAAGACACAAACAGGAAAGGATTTTTTCACTGAACGTTAAAATCAGTTCATACCCTCAGAAGCTTTTGTTGATATTTACTGAAATGAGGAAACTGCACCTCATCCATTTGACTGAAAACTGCATTCTTTGGGCCTCGAATGACATAGCTTACCCAGAACTGTGAGGTTGGCTGCAGCAATGGTGTAGTTGCGTGTTCCAGGGGTGGTGGCCCTGCAGAGGTAGACTCCACTGTGCTGAGAATTCACATCATTAATAACCAGGTTCCCATTACCCAGCACCTTGGCGTTGTACACATCTATGGGTTTACTGTCAGCACGGCTCCAGGAGATGATTGGCCAGGGATTTCCTGTGGCCACACACTCCAGCACCACAGTCTGGTGTAGAGAAACTGTGATATTCTGAGGTCCTGCTATGATTTTGGGCCTCTGTCGTGGTTTAGGGCTTACACCTTCAGAAGAAAAGGAAAATTTAGGAAATAGATACAGAGTTCTACACACTGTGATGCCTACTCTGGACAAGTGTTGTGGTCTTTGTACCTTGGTTGACTGTCAGCGTGGCCTCTCTACTCTTCAAGCGGCTTCCGATGTTAGTTGCCACACATCGATATTGTCCATCATCTTCCATCTGTACATTATGGATCTGAAGGACTCCGTTGGGTAAAACTGTAATTCTAGGAATAGACGAAGACAACATTGAGCTGAATATTGCAGTTTACAACTTCTTATAGGATGTAAACAGGAATACAAATATATGACAAAACTCATGATGAAATACCTGTCCGTCTCCAGCGGTAACGTGTTTTGGTTCAGCTCCCAGGTGATGGTGGCAGGAGGGCTGGAGGTGACCGCACAGAAGAATCTTGCCACTGAGCCCTCGGTCACCACCATAGGCACAGGATGCACCACAAACTCTGAGATACCTGCGGCAAATATAAAGGAGTCATTAAATCTTTGATCAAAAAGGAACAGATGACGTTATTCTGAAATGTTTTCAGCAAACTAATGAATGAATTTAATAAATATGCCACTTTATTTCTAATTTTAATTAATCATTTATCTATGCAAGCACTGACTGTGATGGATGTTAAAAGACTGTATGAAAGGAATTGATCCTTGTGCGACACCATGATCTTGCCTTTGTGCAGCTGAGCTAACCGGTCCCACACTGACCAGCTGGTCTAATCAATGGATCAATTGAAGAATGACACTGAATGATGCATTGTCATATATAAAAACCAATCAATTCACTCATTTTGCATAAGGAGGACTACCAACAAATCACCAGGAGCAGAAAAAGGTGTAAAGCTACATAAGATTTGGTGGAGTCGTCAAAGCCTTTTTCTTGCAGAAAATGTCATGGATTACACACCATCAGCTGATTCCGTATCCCACTATGTTTTACTGCTTCTATGATATGTAAATGTTTGAACCCTTGATATATAGAAACAGTTTAAGTACACATGTGCTTGCTTTAAAATTTCTACAACAATGCACATCCTGCTGAGTCACACTGTGAAATGTAACCATCATATATAAATACAAACATTTATCCCACTAGAAGATATGTCCAGTGACCTTCATTCATTAAGGTGATAACTCTTGCCCATCCCCCTCACTCGCAGTAAGGAAGTCAATACCATGTTAAAGAAAATCAATACCCTGTTCTCTCACTGAAACTCCACATTTAAATTCCCTGCCTCGGGTGTCTTAAATTAAAGAGCAGCCCTTTAATCTAAGACCTAATTGCATCAATATTACACATATAAACTGATAATCCTTCTTATTTGAAGTGCATTAAGGGGACAACCTCAACCAGGCACAGAAATAATGATTGTTTATGATCTATCTTTGAGCAATTCCTCTATCTTGGCAGTATTTACAGTCAACAGAACAGAAAAATGTCTAACCACATATTGAACCATGTCTTCACCGTCTCACCAAGACCAAATGAGAGTACACGACAGAAATGCTCTACAACAGAATGCATTCTGTTCCAACTTCAGCATCAAGAAGTTTGGACTTAAACCATCAATTCTGGTGCCTGGTGAGTTAAAAACAACATGCTGATCTCTCTCCTCTCAGACGACACATCGTCCTCACTCAGTAGGATCAGTGATGTTGATGCCTGCGTGCAGACTGATCTGCTAATATGGTCACCTCTGTTGTAAAGAACAAATCAATGTCCAGGTCAAACAGCACAAAGGTCCCTCACAGAAGGTCAAAGTCCACCTCAGCCCCCTGCCCATTCAATGTCAACCTAACTGAGGGCCAGATCGAAGTCAGTTTGCCATTTGTCCACAAATGGGGCTCATATAGTGTATCTCATGGTAAACAAATAATGAATTGTAAAAAAAAAGTGATAGTCCAGTGATCTGATCAAAGATACTGTGTGTGTGTTTTTCTACAAGTTACCACAATCTTGAAACATTTGGCAATATGAGGCCCTAGAATGGAACCATGTGCTATTATTCAAACAGCACAAATACAGAGGTTACACACAGCACAACATAAGCTAAAGGTACTTGTGGATATGTTTACTTAGGACTGTGTTATGCTATAATGATGGTAATGCGTTGTAAAATACATTTTCTTTTTTTGTTTGCAAGCAACAGAGCAAAAAATCAAGAAGTATAAAATTGCGTGTTGCTTCAAAAGGACACAATAAATTATGCAGGAGATGCTGAGCTCCTACACTAAATGCTTCCTGGGTGTAAACATGGCGTGTAACATCTAAAGCAGCTCTCTTTTGCTGTGGAATATCAGCACATTCACATGACAGACTGGGCTACGTTTAATAAAAGAACTCTGCTTGACAGGGGAACAGAGGGACAGAAAGAGAGAAAGGGAGAAAGGACAGCAGGCCAGCCCAGCCTGGGCAGGCCTGTGACATCACAGGGCCTTTCCCAACTGACCTCTGACTCCTGGGACCTCTGGACAGAAGGGAAGCTCAGAGGAGGCCCATCCTCCACCAGCCGCCTACAGCTGACCAAAACCTTTAACCCCTTCAGTGACAAAGACTGGACGTCATCGTCAACTTGACTTTTCGCGGCTTTTGTGTGGCTCTCTCTTGGAAAACTGTGTTAGAAATGTCTAGCTTTCCTTCAACAAATTAAAAACTGCAGCAGAATCATCAAAGCAGTGTCAGGACATGCTTCCATCTTCAAATATTTATGCACATAATTCTGCTGCTACCTGGATTACTAAATTCTCTATTTGTCAACAGTGGACTGCAGGTCTTTCGAAAACCAAACATTCTGATTAAATCCGTATTTTCCAGGATGACTAAGTGCTTTCCAGGACACTGGCCATGCGATATGCCTTCTAAGATCTGTGAAAAGTGTCTATGGTAGAACAGGCCCGGTGAATAGACACAGCTGTCCTGTCCACTGATATGTGGACAAACAAATGCCCTGAAAAACTGGCCTTTTCTTCTGGGGCAGTCAGGGGCACTCCAAACAAAGGCTAAAAGGCAAATGGCCTTTCAGAGATTCCTCTGTGTAGCAGACCATTCAACAATTACACAGAGCCACAGTCTGCAGCAACAATGCAATCCCACTAATATGTGAAGGGAAACCAGAGAGGGCTAATTTTATCAGGGTTTCCTGGGCTTTTTCCTAAAAGACCAAGCGGTACGATTCCTCAAAACAGGGACACTTAGACAGTAAACTCAGGGTGTCTGTTTACAGGACTATTTATTAGCTTTCAGATAGACTCACCTTCTCTCCTTAACGGTCTCCTAAAATTAGACTGACAGCTTTAAACACAAGCTCGGCTCAGTTTGAACAACTTTCAACGACATGGAACTTTAGAGGTTTTTCCTCTATAAAGAGGAAGAAGAGGGATGGGGGTACATCTGCTTCCCATCTCCACGTTTATACCCATGAACCTGCCATTCTGACGCCTGAGGATTTGTCCATAGCACTTTAAAGCCACCCTCCTCTCGGTCGCCCCAGCTGTGAAATAATGGGACAGATTCCATGCTTTTTGCCCTGAGCTCCATACTTACTTGCGATAGTCAAACGTGATCTTTGGCTTAGGATAGCTCCATATTTGTTCTGGGAGAGGCACTGGTAGAATCCTTCGTCCGAATCCTCCTTGGTATGTTTTACCTTTGGTATGTACAAGGAGCCGTTGGGCAGAAAGTGTACGTGCGCGCTTTCTGCCAAGCGAACTCCATTCTTTAGCCACTTGATGGTGACTGGAGGCTGCCCGTGAGCCTGGCAGTCCAAAGTAGCAGGATCCTTTGGTAGTACAGTCACATCACTGGGCTCTGTGATGAAGGACAACTCGCTGAAACAAAAAACACCTGGAGGAAGAGGATGGGAGCAAAGTGTTCGTTAGCTCAGAGTCAAAGTCTTGCGGTTTCAGAGTGCATAATGATGTTTTGCTTGGATAACCATGGGTTGATGGTTATTACTGCAAAAACAGCCTGACAGACCTGTTCACACAGGAATATTACAGGAATTTCAAAATAAAGGCTTCAGAGAGACAAAGTTGATAAAAAAATAAATACATTCATTCATTAGTGTAGCTGATACATAGACTAATAAGAATTTGAAGAGATATTGTGATGAGTAAACACTGATAATGTGTTAAAAGTATGAAAAAACGTCCTTTCCTATCATGAAATAACAGCGATTTGTGGTGTAGTGTTATTAATTTTGCACCAACACTCATACAACATATTAACAAAAGCATTCAAAGTGTCCAGAAACAAAAACTAAATTTCTACAACGGCGTGACGGTGCATTTTAAAGTCAACTTAAGCCTCCAGTGTCACTAAATCCTCTTTTAAAAGCACTAAATCAAGTTTTTACCGACGAATTTGCGTGCGTTTGTCTCTAATTGGGGACAAACCGCGCGAGGCACAAATCAGGTTGACGAGAACGTGAAGACGAACAAAACCAAAGAAAACGCAGAACAAGCCAACGTACCTGAAAACGGAAGAAACAAAACAAAAAGCGGCCAATGGCGGCAGACTTTCATCTTAAATTTCGCCATTTATGCGGACTGCTGTGTCATTTTTCCAGCCGCCCCGCCGCTACGTCGCGTCCCGTCCCGTCCTGTTTCTCCCCAAAACCTCTTCTGACACATCGGCGCTCCAACACGGGGACCAGGACCCCCACCCGCCCTCTCACGCATGCGCACACGGCACCTCCACAAGCCAGGGGTCCCAAGAAGGGATTCGGGGACCTCAGGGGCCCCCCGGGAGGACGGTGCAAGTCAATGGCGCTCGCACACAACCAGGAACTGTTCATTAATGTTAATAATAACAATATAAACAACAACAATAAAAATAACTATAATAAGACTTGTTATTAATATGTCTGGACAATAGAAATCAGCACTGTGAAAACCCTTAAATGTCAGATAAATGCTCTGTCATGTTGAAAATGTGCAGGTGTTGTTTCTTCGACCCCTGTGATCAGTGTTACATTATAATGACATAACTAAACAAAACTACACTACTGGTGCCAACAACACAAATATGTAGGCATCAATCTAGTCCTTTTCTCCAATACTCAGCCTCTTATCCTAAATCTATCTCCAAAAAAGTCAAGTCTGGAACCAAATCTTGTTTTAAACCCCAGAGCTTCATTATAAACTGTAGTAGATACCACAGTTCATCAGAATGATACATAATATGTCAATATTTGGGGAAATGCTACTAAAATGACGTCGCTGCTGCTTGGATAAAGGGAAATTTTGGGGATATTATGCAATTAAAAATGTATTAACCTGTCAAATTAAAGAATTACAGTATATCACAACTTTCATGGGATTTGTTCACAGACTGATTTAGAGTCATATTAATATGATTTTTGATTGATTTTTTAAAAGCTACATATATTAAAAATGAAAATTGTAAACATGTATATGTACATATATATATATATATGTGTGTGTGTGTGTGTTTACAATTTTCCATATATACAGTATATATCTAGAGAGAGAGAGAGGGATAGAGAGCAAATCCATATGACCACATGCATCATATACAACAGCTGATTTCACCTGATCTTCCCTTCTGTATCTGGGGCAGCGTGGACACAGTAAACATCAGTAGTAAAGCCTGGAAATAAAGTCAGACTGGATGACATCTGCTCTTACACCACACAATTTGGTAATTATGAGAAGATATTGATGGCTGCAAGTCAGCTGCTTAATGAATTCAGATATTGATCCAGCAACTGTGGTTTTGACAATGACCCATCCCCTTTCCCAGCTCTCATTCAAAAGCAACACAATGAGCTCCAGCTGTGAAATCAACCATGCTGTATCAGCAACCCCCCCCCCCCCCCCACACACACACACACACACACACACACCCTCCTTTCC
>OMNV01009718.1:49188-68808 GCA_900303265.1 Brotula barbata | reverse complement strand
GGGCGTTGGGGTAGGGGTCTGAACAGGAGTGGTGCTGCTGTGAGCTGAGTGGTAGAAAGTCGTGCTGGCCTGGTGAGCGTTCAGGATGGAGCCTTGGCTGCTGGCTGGTTGGCCTTGGAGAGACACGTCGACGCAGCTGCTGAACAGCGGCTGCAAGCCCTTCAGCTTCATCTGCTCCTCCATTTGGACGAGCTCCTCCACAATGCTGTCCTGGGTCATGTCATCGTCGTTGAAGGGAAAGTAGTCCATGCTGGGCTGAGAACCTGCAAAATCAACCATCTCCTGCGTGATGGTGAGCTGGCCCGAGGCCTCCGGGGTTTGGGCTATAATGGTAAGTTGGTCTGGTGGGGCTTGTTTGTGTTCTGCTGGTATCTGCTGAGTGAACGCCTGCTTCCGTAGCTCTTCAAGCTGTCCCTCCTCCCATATTGTGCTCTCACTAATCACAGAGGCTTCGTGTGCTCCTGAGTTGGCTGGTATGGCGCGGGGGTTCCCAGTAATCTGCTGTAACAACACCTCGTCTGAGGGGTTGCTTCCAGCTCCTCTAGTGCTGGTGTCAGTGCTGAGAGAATGGTCCTCGGGTTTCAACACCAAGGCGTGGGGTTTCACAACAGTCTGGGAGCCCTCAGGGTGTGTGATGGGTGAGTCGGAGAGTGCAAGGATCTGCGTGGGCCCGAGGGTGGTGTGTTTCACAGTCACTTTGCAGGGGGCACTCTCTGGTCTGGCAGGGGTTCCTAGTCTAGGGATCCTTTTTACTCCAGCACTGACTCCAGGTTTGGGATTGTCAACTACAGCCAGTGGCTGCTGGGAGATAAACACCCTCTTCACAGGAATCACATGGGACTCCCCGACAGGGCCTGTGCGCTTTCTGGGACTCTTGGAGTCTGAATCCTTAGTCGGAGTAACAGCCAAGGAGCCGTTGGATGACATGTTGCAATTGGAAATCTGATTATCAACAGTCAGGTATAAAGTACTGTCGTGACAGTTACTGTTATTGCTGTCCTGAGTCCCAACTGCAGCTAAAGAGGTGGGGGAGGATGTGGGGTCACTTTTCATCCTTGCACCCTTATCTGGACCTGGGGAACACTTAACAAGGAGGCTGGGTTCACTGGCGGCCCTGAATTTGGCCACTCGCTCCTCTTTGGCCCCAACAAGAGAGCCTAGGAGAGCACTCTGTTTCTCTGAGCCGGGGGTGGAGATACTGTCATTTCCAGCTTCAGACACCATTTTGATGTCACTGGAGGGGATGGAAACGGGAGCTGGAGCAGTGGGCCTGATTGCAGGAGACTGTGGGGGGGCGTGAGAGTGCTGGAAATCATCTGAAGCCGCTGAGGCACTCATGCCCGCTGAGGCAGGGCGCATCGTCGTGCTGTTGGCATTTCCCCCGCTGGGAGCCAGCGCGATGGCCGTCATTTTCACCACGTTGACGTGGGGAGTGGGCATCACAGTTTTGATGGGGCTGTTGGTGATGAGCAGGGTGGGGGGTGAGCGCAGTGTGATGGCACTGGTGGCAGAGGGCTTGGGTAGGATTTGAGCGTACCGGTGTCGAGCCAGGCGGTCGCTCACGGGACTAGCTGAGATATTCTGGGGGGGTTTGGGGGACTGTTTAAGAGACTGAGTGACCACTTGGAAATTCACAGGCAGCACTTTCCCCTCTGCGGTCCCTACAGGACTGGGCGAGGTCATCAGCTGCCTGCTTCTTTGTACCTTGGAGGAGAACAGCCAGAATGTAATGTTAGACACAAGTCACACTCGGGAACAAAGTTTTTATACACAATCAAGATTGAGAATAGTTTTCCGTACCGTGACTGGGCTGGGGACAGCTGCTACTACGATGCCTATGGTGGGCTGGGGGGAGAGCAGAGCAGGGCTGCCGCAGGGGATGGTGGGGCCGGGCGTACTGGCCTCGGCTCGCTTACACTGGGACTCCATGGGTAAGGGCGAGTGGAGCTTCTGCTCCTGCTGCTTCTTCTGGATCTTTCGCTGCAGTTGCTGCTTTGCATCAACAGAGGGCGAGGGCAGTGTCTTCACCTGGGGCTGGAAAGAGTTTGCCTCAGCCGTGGGCACGAACGCAGAAGCTGGTGTTGGGGTCTTCATTCCTGGCAGGCAAAGCAAGGTTCAAAATGATTATTCTTCAAAAGTTATTTTCCTACAGAGAGAGTGGCCACCTTCATCTTCACCTTGAAACCTCTGAGCTTTTTGTAAACCTCTGTGTCACATAACATTGTAGAGCCACAGGTCATCAGCAGTGTCATTTCAATTTGATCTTCATACTTGTGTGTGCAAATGTATGTAGTATGCAATGTAGCATCATAGTATTTTACGGCTATGATTAGTGGACTTCATAATAAAACTTTACCTGTGGGTGTCCCTGTCATAACGGTGAGAGCAGCCATAGACTTGGTACCAATGTAGTGGCTGTTGAGCAGGAAGCGAGCCAGGTCCTCCACGTTGTCAAACTTGCGACTCAGGACCTTCTGGGCCCACTCACACACCAGACCACAGGCTGCAGATCGCATTTCATCTTCAGCACTGGGCGACTGACCCGTAGGTTCCATCAGCTCACACTACGGTCGAAGGAGAACAGCGAGCAGATGAACGTTGGAAAAACACAACCAGGTTCATTTATTGGAGTTGTCACGTGTTATTTTTAAGGTATTACTCACGCCATCGCCAGATTTCTGCAGATCCAGATTGGGTAAAGATGGCATGTGAACAAAAGCTTTCTTCCTTAATCCACTATAACAATATGTGAGAAGTGGTTAAGGCTTCTAAAATGCAGCAGTCGGAAATGTTAAATCATTCTGGAGCTGGATCTGAAATGAATAAGACTCGCAGTAAGTAACTGTTCAGACCCAGTATCACTTTTAACTACTACAGCTGGAGTTGTGGACAGGTTTATCAGAAAGAAAGGATATTTGGATTTGCCCCTCATGCCGAGCCGACGAGCCTTCATGTTTGGAAAGACGTTCTTCATGATCTTTCCGAAGTCCGCAGCACTCAGTGGATTGTAGCCGAGATTGTCACAATAGCTCCTGGAAGATGAGACAATAAGGTGAGATACAGTTGAGATCTTGGGAGAGTTAATGCACGGCGTGAATGGGCCCAGACGGTCACAATACGACGATTTACCACACTCACTTGTATTCATCGTACACCTCTTGCTTTGGGAGGGAAGTCTCTGGATGCTCCTCCAGGTGATTTCGTATCCAGTTGAATGCATACATCTGTTGAGTACGGCTTGACGACATGGAACTCTGATCACTGAGACAGTGCACGGGAAAAAGAAAAAGCCGTGATGCAGCGTCCTTGACTGACACACACCATTTCTTGTTAATACAGAAACTTCAATACCATAATCCAGCAGTAGAGGACCCCCTCTCACTCTCAGTCCAAATGTGCAGAATTGGGGGGTGATGAATTGATATGGGGAAACAAATGAAACACATAGACAGCTCGGTACAGCAACAATCTACATCTAGCGGCATTGCTTATAAGGATAATCAATCATATGGCAGGAATGGATGAATGACACTTCGACATGAGGTCAGAAAAACTCAGCAGTGACCTCGAAATAATATCACAAAAATAACAGAATTACTGCCAAATAAAATGAACAAAAGCATTGAGCTTCTTTAAAATAAATTACACTTTAGCAGCTTTCAGACTACTTTTGGACCCTCGTCTAGAGGCTGACAAGCAATGAGACAACTGTGCTGCAGCTGTGTGTGTGTGTGTGTGTGTGTGTGTGTGTGTGTGTGTGCACGTGTTTGTGTGTTGTATCTGGGAGCCATTACCTTTTATCATTGCCACTGCTGGGACCAGAAGGCAACTTAAGGTAGAGGTAGAGTTTTTCGATGTCTGTAAACTTCTCAACATCTTGCTGTAGAATTTGAATAGAATAAGAGAAAGAGAGAATATAAGGATTAAAGAGACTGACAGCAATCAAAGAAAGAAAAAAAAGAATATAATCAAGACCATATAATCTTTGTTGGATTGCTTGTATTGTTTCTCACTTCTGAAGTGGAAAAGCGAAAACTAACAAGAGAGATAAACATTCACAAGAGCGGAATCTGACGAAGATTTTGACTGAGGCACAACAAAAAAATAGTCAAAAAAGTCCTTCAACCACTGCAAAGTGTGTGTGCGTGTGTGTGCTGAGATGCGTGTATACGCTACCGCTGTTCGAGGGTCTTTTTTCAAACTTCGGCGTTGGTCTGCTGTGATTTAATGCTCCTTTAAGTTTTATAATATGTGACCTGTGATTTTATTTGTTGTTGCTCTTACACAATAAAGAAAAGATCATATCTGCAGAGATCTTTTTTTATAGCTTAACGACTGTGTGTGTGCATGAGTGTGATAAGTCCATTTACATGCAAAACCTATGTGCGGTGCTCTGCATCACTAAAAGTCAATGTTGTGGCGATGGACTGCATGTATCTTTTTCCCAGGAATGTCAGGTCAGACAAAATTCTAAATGGAGATTATTTGGATGAATGACGCCAAAAAATTTGTGCTAGATTTTTTTAAACTAGAAATATAAAGGTTTAACAATATACTACAATATTTTCATGGCAATAATTCCATAGTGGGGTTTTAACTATTCTGATGTTGTGTAATTCATGCAATGTTGCTGCTGGGGTCTGACTATTTTTGTATTTTTGTATTTTTTTTACTAGCAATTCCACCCCAACTGCTTTAGAATTGGTTTCCAAGAATGGATTCATCTTACCTCCTCCGTTTCTATTTGCCTCTTGGTTGCTAGGGGAACCAATACTTGAATGAATGAGGTGAGAGCTGTCAGCCAATGAGCTCTGAATGAAAATGCCATTTACTACAAACACAGAGCAAATTACCTGGCCGCGTCCTCCTCTATTTACTCCATGGTTACATTTCCTGCTTTAAAGAAATTGATCTGGCACCATCCCCTCAAATTTCCTTCGCTTTGTGAGGGTGAATTTACACCTGGCATTAACATGGACCCCGGTAACCTGAGCGACTTCAGAAGTTTGATTTTATTGGCAAAATTATCCTTGAAAGGCTCAGAAAAAGAAAACCTAATGTTGAAATTGTCCAAATATGTACCGTGTGCCATGTACGCACCAATATTGGTCCTAGATCAAAAAGAGATTTATACATTGAAATATTAACTATTTGGCAAACCAAATAAGCTGGATGCCAGCCATCAAATAAAACTTGTAGTAGTAATAGTAGTAGTAGCAGTTTTACAATATGGTTTACTTTGGCTCACAAAGTGATACAGTTATTATTAATATTATTGTTACAGACCGGCTAAACCGGTTTGGGATCCATAAGACTTCACGACTCAAACTTATTATATTTTACAGCTTGCAGTATAATGCAACCCGATAAACTCGCACTACAACTACGGGCCTCAAAAATTCCACAAAAAAAAAATGTAAAAGAATAAAATAAACAGACAAATATGAAATTTAAGATGGGTTAGTGTTTCGGAATGTATTGTAAAATGCCCAATGTATGTGGTCCAACATCTGGACAGATGTGGACACGTTGATGCTGGGTGTGAGGGCGGTCTTTGGGTTTATTCAAGTTTGCATTGTGATAAAGAAATATAAAATGCTACATCAGGACATCTCACATATCTTTTACAAACAGTTACCCCGATGGATGGAATGTGTGTGTATAACAGCAAGAATCAGATAGAGAGACATGTGCCCCAAGGAGCTTTAATAAGGGAAATCATAGCTAAAATATATAAATACAAGTCACACACACACACACACACACACAAACAGACATACATACACACACACACACCAAATTTCTCTAATTTCTGATAGTAAGCAATCAGTAAATATTCAGATTGGGTGGGAGGAAGAAGAGGCCATGTGTTCCACACTTGTCTGTAAGTTGCTACCAGCAGGTTGGGGCGATCCTGTCGACCACCCGCAAACAAACTTTTGCTTGCTTGACTTGTTTTTTTTTTTTGTTAAATTGATTTCCTGGTCACTAAAGTAAATGCGTAAACAAAAAAAAGAAGTGAAACTCAAGCCATGCTTCAACAATCCATTTTCTGTGTCAGAAAACCCTTTGAGAGGAAAATAAGATGATTTTTCCAAGAAAAAAAAGATGTGAAATTTTCTGATTTTGTCTCTGAATGGACTTAATACTTAAATAAGACACGTTGAAGCTGAAAAACAACCATGGTATGAATACAGACCAGGCTTTATTGTGTAACTTTATATCAGTGACACAACTTCACTGAATATGGGTGGAGGAACTCCAATAAAGACTTTGAACTAAGATCACCTAAGAACAGTAAAAAAAAACAAAAAACAACTGAAACTTTTACATTTCTGCTCATGACCGGCTGCTTCTGGATTCCGGACGGCAATAATTATATGTCCCATCTTCTCATAAACTGAATTTCTCCTGTCGACGTCATGCAAATGATCGATAAGTTTATTGAAGCATCTCTTTGTGCTGATCCAATACTTTTCATTATCAACGACCCACTTTATCAGCCAACGAGGATGAAACACAAAACCATAAAAAATAATCACTGAAAGCAAAGAAAATCGGACACCTGTTGTATTGATCTATCAATAAATAACCAGAGGCAAATCCAGCCAGCATTTTATTGGGAGCAGACATTTCAGCATACTGAACAGAGCAGGCGATTGTTGCTACTCACCAATATGCTGTCCACTTTTGATTGTACAGATTTGCTGAAATAAAAGAGAGATCAAAGATTAGATTAGCGTTAAATTAATTCAGTCCTTACACAACATTTCTCTCCTAACTAGTTTCATCCTGCCCTGCCTGTTGCGTTATTAAAAAAATAAAGACAAAGAGCTCCTGGTTGGAATGAGTCATGGTACGAGCCTTCATTACTAAACAATCAGCCGAGCCACATTATGGCTTCTCTATTGATATTTACATTTTATTGCCAATCATTCCAATCACAGATGTGTAGTCTGAATTATGACTATGGTGGAATAACACCAAGTGGATTACAGTTAGAGGTGGGAGAGAAAAAAAACACGTTCACAATCGCAATTCCTGAGACAACTGATTCGTGAATCGATACACCGATGAAGGATCGATACGTTAATTGAGAAGGACCCGTTGCTCATTTGTCGACTTTGCAGCTCCGGTGTTTAATACGCGGTGATGGGAGTATTTTGACACCTGTCATGGTGAGCATCAGCACCGCCGGTGGGTTTGGTGTCATCTATAACATGGCCTCCTATGGCTCCCTGCTAATGATCGGAGCTGCTACCGCTGCACGACCCGACCCCACGGCGCGGCTTTGCTACAGCGTTACCGGGAACCCGTTACCCGTTGTGTTCGATCGCCGCTGTCGGCTGCGGGGTCCCGATGTTCGGCCGTGCCGGAGAGCCGTGTTGTTTTCAGCGGCTTTGTGCAGCACACCGCCTGCCTCCCTGACACGCTAATTATCAAGCTACAGCTAGCGAAAAGGGGCAGAGAGGAGCTGGGAGCCCCTCATCGTTCCATCCTTACCAAATTGAATTTTTTATTTTGAACTGTAACGCGTTCGCCTCTGGCCCCTGGAGTCCCGGCATCAGCGCTGGAAGAGAGCCCAATCCCGAGGCAGGCTTCTGACCAGGTTGTTGTTGATCATCAGCCATCGCGATGGAAGGGTGGTGGGGGAGCTTTAACAAGTAGGCCTCATCCCCGGCTGTGCACTGCACCGGACCCACCGCTGCTGGAGCGGCTCAGGCAGCTAGGACAGCCCGCTGAATCCAGCACGCAGCATGGCTAGCAGACACCTTGATGTGACCCTCGGAGAAGCCAAAAGAAAAGCAACAGAAAAACCTCTCGGGCATACAAAAGGCATTTCGCCCAGGTCTCCGCTGCCGCAAATAGCACGCCTGCAGCAGCAGCAGCAGCAGCTACAGACCAGTTGCGGAGTCAAGGTCCGCATAGAAGGCCGACATAAGACCGGAAGAGTAGCGAGCTCCGCCTTCAACATAAGAGCATGAAAGAGTTCAAGAACGTAGAGAAGTGAAGATCCGAGATTTAAAGGCTTGATTTGTCACGGTTAGCTCATTTTAAATTCAAAATGTACCCATTTAAAAGTATGCTCGACTAAATGGCATTACGATGTCAATTTTACCCATGTATCAAAAGTATTATCAGGGATTATAACTGTACAGTAAAATAATTGCTGGTCCTCTCGGTGTCCTCTGTGGAATGCTCCCTCCAGCTACATCTTTCTATTATCTTTTAAAACAGTCACCAAAACCCACCTATTCTCTTTTGCTTATGATTTAAAATCTCCTTTTCGTATTTTTTAAAATCTCTGTCTGTATTTAAGTCGTTTTAGCCTGTCTTGTAAAACACCTTTTAGCACTCTGAAAAGTGCTATACCAATCTGTGTCATTATTTAGCATCGTCGTCATGTTAATCACTGAAGCTAATATTTCGATTTTCTCTTAATTTGAAAATTTTAACCGGGATTTGACTGCTCCATTATGATATACTTGACGCGTTTCTGTTTAATTCCGCCGTCAGCCGCTAGGGGCGCTGGTGCAGGAAGCAGGCTGATCAGATTGTGACAACGGGTAAACAGCCAGGATGATATCAGTTCATCACAGAAACCAGTTATTAACCCGCGTGGCGATTGAACTAAGAATTTACGAGTCGTTTTCTATCACTTCATTACCGCAACATAATTACAATACAATAATCCCCCCCAAAATTTCTTCATCATCACAATTTAATGTTTTCTACCTAGGGCTGTAATGTGAGACACAGCTGGTGGAAAAAAAATAACCCAGGAGGATGAGCTGTATACAGGCTGTGTGTGCCAGATATAAATACAACAGCCACTTATATCACACCAGTGGATCTGTTATGAATGACATTAATGAGAAATATGTCGAATCATTTTAATTATCAATATTTTAACCAGCCTACAACGAATCAGTGATGGTATAAGTTAGCTGTTTGTGGAAATGTAAACGTGTAAATCCAAATGCATGAAGTCACCAGGTCAGGAAAAACAAGACCTAAATAAATTCTTTCATCATGATTTATTTTATACTGCCATCTATTGTTAGAAACGGGTAATGTTACTCCAGTGCTCCACTGACAGTGTGGTCATGGAACACAGATCCATATACAGTATACCACATATATCAGCAAGTATGGGGCGAGACATGCATGGGCAAGACTGTCTTTATATGCTCTCAAGGGATATATAACAAGAATGGGGGCAAAGAACAGAGACATCCTCACTTTTGAGCTGTTTAAATAGACTTTTGTGAGATAGGTTTCATTTAATAGCCTCTTCTAAAGCTATTTACAATTTGCTAAATAAACCACGCTCAGTATTTGTTCCTGTCCTACTTTGTATGGCCGCATTTAAAATAGCAACTATCAAAACAAAACAAAAAAAAAGAGAAAGACAACGTGGATCCTTGCATCTCAAACAATCGGACATATCCCTCACCTCCCTTTCCTTTCCTAATATTTGTGTGTTTTGTAACCAACCAGGTGATTTATTCTTACCAGTACTGATACCGCACCGATTAAAGCAAGCAAAGGCAAATGATCTACTTTGTTGCACTGCCTCTGCTCTAATCCTCTTTGACCCAAGCACAATGCTCGGCACTGTTCATCGCAATGTTTTACTCGACTGTCTTCAAAAATATTGGTTCTCATCTATGGGGCCGGGGCCCTCCTCCCTCTCTCTTGCTTTCTCAGGCCAGTATATCTATACATTATCTGGATTGTGTGAACATCAGTTGTACATATGTTAACCAAAACAAACACAAAATTCACATATGAATCCTTAACCGATAACTGAATCTCCACTTTGAGCTCCTAGATCGGTTGTCTCCCTCACCTAATCACACTCTCCCATCAAACCTTGTGCCATCTGCTTGTTAACAACACCAGAGGTGTGGAATGGTGACACTTCCTCTGATTTTCACGAAAATGTTGTTTCCTTGTTAGTCATTGTTTCTCACTCTATTTTTGACATTGGGTTGCTGGCTATTCTGGACAGATTTACTTGACTGTCAATCTCCTGTCACTACTGATTTGGGTTAGAAGGTCTCATCTCAGCAGTCTTTGCCCTTGCTCATTCTTCCAAATGTTAGAATGTTCCACTCCACTCCTCTAGACCACGTTTTTTACACATCGTGTTTGTGTACAGAATCACTTCATTAGCAGAGGATATTGTAGTCATGTAACAGAGGTCACTGAGGATCTGTTTGTGGCCTACGTGAAGTAAACAGTTTCATGGGATGCTCCTTGGAAACTCACCAGGTCACCCGTTCGACTGGCAGTGACCTAAAGCTACCCGTCTTTTCCTTGTAGGTGCTCTGCCGAATGTGGGTCAGCGAGGTGCAGAGGTCAGTAAGTCTGGCTCTCACGTGCACACTGGAGCCCTGGTAGCTCCAATCCTCTTACAACCCCCACTTCTTCTGGCACAGGAGAGGACGGACTCAGAGATCAGTCTGCCGTGCTCAGGTCTTATCCTGAAAAAAGATCCTCACAACGGTCACGCCAGCAGGTTATCAAACGCCGGATCCAACCCACGGACCATGAAGGCACCGGGGAAGCCTGTTTGTTTATGATACCTCTGTTTGTTCTCCCATATGTTTCTCAGCTGTAGTGTGAGTGTGGTAAACTGCCTTAAAAAGTCAAAATACTTCCCCTCACAATTATTCATTTGATATTCTCACGTCAAACTGTGTTTTATCAGGCTACTACACTTATCATTTGTTCATATTCCCAGCAGTTGTTGTTATGTAAAGGTCTTCAAAATAAGAAATAAGAATCTTAGTGGGAGCATAAACATTATACAGCTTCAACAGCACAATCGTAAACGTGCACACAGGCTTGCAATAACAATACTGCTGCCAAATACGTGCATGGAAATGCATGGAGCGTGATGGAAAGAGTAACATGTCGATGGAATACAGTCCCCTCAGAATATCACGCAGCAAAATAAACACAAAAACAACAATAGAAATCAAAGGGAAATATCAACAACAATCGATCTATAAAAAGCAAGGAAGATCATGAATAGAGGACAAGAATAAATGTCTGGCTGAGTAATCAGTTTGCAAATATAGATGTGTAAGATAGATAGATAAGGATGTGCACATTGAAGTGCGGCTCAGTAACTAAATTAAAAGCAATGGTAAACAGATGCGTCTTCAGTTTTGATTTAAACATAGTCAGCATTGTCTGAAGTCTTAGATCTTCTGCTGATTTGTTCCAGATGTGAGCAGCATCGAAGCTGAACGCAGCTTCAGCACGTTCAGTTTTAACTCTAGGAACGACCGAGAGTAATACGGATATTTGACGTTATGACAGCCAAAAACGTCCGCCGTGCCGTGTAAGGATGCAAACTGTCACATTTGATTCTTCAAACATTCACCACATCCACAAATAGGGCTGTAGATGCTTATGTGTGTTTTATTCAGGAGCACAGTGAAACATGGGAGTCCCTGGCTTTGACGTCACTCCCACAACCTGTCCCAGGACAGGCTGTTGTTGCAGATTTTTTTGCAGTGTCTTTTTTTTCCCTTCGGTGTCCTGTGGAAGAGCGGATGGGAAATTCTGATGTCATCAACCTTGGCACAGCGGGATGGAGGAGCATGAAGACCCTCAGGGTGCCACTATTGGTGCCCATGTGTTTGTGCCCCGTAGATGGTGAAATAGATGGTGCGGTGCTGCCCGCCTGTGCTGCACCTGCGTCCCAGCATGCTGATTGATCAGTTTGGTCATGTGGAATGTCACCATCTGCTCCCCAGTCCCACTCACCCCCTTCTTGTGTGAATGCCAGTCACTGGCAGGAAGATAGTTATTTAAGCCATGTCAAATCAGGCGCATGACGACGAGCAGCGTGCCAACAGCACTTCAAAATGTGCGTGTTGCATAGGCACAACAAAAAATATGAAAGCAAAGTAAAGTAAAAATCCAGCGATGCGAAGATGTTTCATTTCTGTTTCGTCAAATCAACAGTTTTCCTTTCAAATATCAGATTCAAATCAGATTTCCCTCTGTGGTGATGACAGTGATGATCAGTGTGTGCTCTGTGGACGCTCTTATTTGTTTGTCATTAAAAGGTCAGTTTTCTTATTTTGAAAAAGACTCCTCGTCCGTTCCTCTTTTCCTTACCATTAGTTGCTCTTTTTGGCCTCTCAGCGTCCGGCAGTGTATCGGGGGGCCATCAGCAGTGACATTCTTCAATGTAGAGCGTCATAACCAATGACATTTCAACCATGGGAAAATAAAGATATGCAAATCTGAACTCATTAACATTTGCATTACCTGTTTGAATAATCACACTCATGACAAGACTGTAATTAACTAAGATTGATGCAAAGTTCAGGGTTAGGGGACCGTATACATTTGCTCTTGGATCATTTACCCAGGACGTGTGCGTGCATGTGTGTGTGTGCGTGTATGCATGCTTAGTGTCACAGATAGAGAACTGATCTCTGTCAGAGGAAAAGGTCATTCAGTAGCTGTTGGTGAGTGTGTCTTACTTACAAAATAAAACACTGTGTGCTTTTTACTTTTTGCTTAAAAAGCCTGCATTAACTGCTTTTCCTCTTTCTCCTCTGCATAAACAATATAAAATAAATCTTAGGCTGCTCCTCCCCAGAAAAAAAAAAAATGCTGTGATGAAGATGAAGAGGCTGACCTGCTAACCCAGTTAAGCGAGAATAGTCAGGAGCGAGGATTAGACTTTGACTCCAAGGAAGCTGCGTGCACTGCACAGCTCAACTTCAGGCACACTGAGATCACTTTGTTATTTTAGGTCTTCATACAGCCGCAAGTCGCACAGTTTCCCCGCTTTAATTTGATGAGTGAGTAACATAGTTATGTTGTATTTATACCCAGAATTTCTCTCAAACGGGAGAGCGGTTGGAAGTACTCCACACGTACTGTACATCCAATCCTAAGCGAGTATTAGTGAGAAAATGGGTTCATACTGAACACGCTGCAGCTTCAGTCTGAATTCTCTGATTGGATTTTTTGTGAGCTCTCACCAGGACAAAACGCCGTGCCAGGACACTGTGCCACACCCCAGGTCTGCTCTAAACTCCACATCCTGCCAAATACAACATTTCCCTCTCTGGGGGAATCTTTTTCACATAAGACGCAAAAGAGAGCGCACAAATCATCTCAGAGGACAGTTAAAAATAAAGAAATGCCGATGCAGGTTTTTGATGCAACTCTGTTGACAACAGCATTAAAATCTGTAAAATATGCAATAAATTTGTTGTCACGTTTCATCATACTAACAGGAGTCATATGTAGATGCACTGTGTCCCTGAATTTTCTTAACTCCTTAAACACCGGGGAATAAATTGGTTCAGGCATTTTAAAGGGATTTTTTTGCATACATTTTGTGGACCTTTTCATAATAAATAATCCATCATGAATCAAGTGTATCATGTAGAAATGATTTAGATTTTAATCTCATAATTTGAGATTTGAGAAATCCCAACATCCAATCCAACAATAGTAACCCTTAGTTTTTTAAGATATGGAATTTTGGAGCTTTAGCTTAACTCTCTAAAGGTGCCATCAATTTATCTATCTGATTTGCATTAGTTAACGTTACACAGCGTATAGAGGTTCTCTGAGGTAGACCAGCTAGCACGCTAACCAGAGGCATAGACAGAAATACAGGAGGCCATTAGCTCTGAAGCTAGCTAGCTACGTCACTGAATCTTTAGCTAAACAATGATGTTCTAGGTTTATAAATATTGATATGTAAACTGTTGGATTAATTTATGAACAAAAGCTACGAGTCGTTACATTTTATAAAGGAACGGGTGTTGATAAAAATAAAAAGACACTTTGAAGCTTCCATTTAAATGCGCTGAGACTCGGAAGTTTGTTCCAGATGTGTGGGGCATAGGATCAAAGGGAGGTGGGATTACAGGGGTGGATCCTTGTTGGGATGCAAATACCACCACGCTGTACTGTAGGTCAGTGTGACAATTGGTTTAGCGACGCTGCGAGTGTTTACGTGCGACATCAGCAGATCACCCAGACAGATTACGATAACCTTTAACCCAGTCAGTGATGGAGCACATAATGACACACGTGCCTACAAACTAAGACTTGCTTCTATTTGTAAATGTAGGTCAGACAGGGGTGTGGTATCCTGTGTTTACCGGGAACCTCTACCTGTCTAAAGAGAGATAATCTTCACGGCGTCATCATGGCCTGGCATTGATCTGGCTTGTTTATGAATTTACAGTCACAGCGAACGGGCCGTTGGTCAACGTCAAACAGAGGCACACACTGATCACCGGTGTTTTCAAGGTGAGGGGTGAGGTCATGTGGGGAATTCCCTCATGCACGGTATCAGTTATCAGTTATTTTGACGTTACATTGACAAAGCCGCACTGACCCTCGACACACGCCATAAATACTCACCGATTGTCTACGTTTAATTGTTTCGCAACAAATTCTCCCCGTAAAAACAAAGAAATAAAACAAAAAATCCCCCCTAATACTCATGACCAGCATGTACTCCAATAACAGCAGCAACCTTTGGACCCCCCTCTCTGCTGCCTCAAATGGTCCAGCCCTTATTTGCATAAGTTGTCTGCGGGTAGCTGCATGACCAGCAGGGGTAGGTTTAGGTTAGGGGAAGGAGTGCATGTGGACAATGTGCACATGAGTAGAGAGAGGAGCACAGAGGAGCAGTGTGTGGACTGTGCTGATCACTTCAAACACACAGAGTTATGTACTGTGCTCATCCTGTCTCTGGCACAGGCAACAATCCATTGATGTATTGCTACAATATGAAACCGGTGAGTACTTTTTATCTGTCCATTTATTTTACCTCTGTAAGTATATTTAATTCTCTCCTCAGATGATGGATGTCTTACATACTTCATCACCTGTGTCCATCTGTGTCTGAGCACTGACTGACTGATTTGTTTTGGCAGATATGAGCCATTAGTACATTTAAAAACAACCAAAAACCACATCTAACTATTTGGTAGGAAGTTTTAGAGGTATTCTCACTGTTATTAGTGGTAGCGGTGGTTTGATATTCTGGTCGTTCACGGGTTAGGTGGTCGCTTCATGTTTCAGTGTCTGTAGGAAATATGTCTTAGACTTTCACAAAAATCATTTTTGGGGGATACAAGATTGTTATGTCTGGTGTGTGTTTGTTTGTGTGTGTATTTTGGAGGTGTCATGTCTATTATGTACTGAATGTGTCAGTGTCATCGACTGGGTGACTTTGTAATAAACTTGGTTTATTACTGGATTTTATATTTTTTCGCTAAGTTATATGGATGAATGGACGGACAGACGGACGGATGGATTATTTATGAGCTTCCCGTTTGGTCGCCTACTTCCCATGTCGATTGGTTGTATGTTGTCATCATGGCAAAGTCATGTTCAAATGCCCCATGCTTCATCGAGCCTCTTCCTGTTCGCTGTAGTCAAGTCTAGCAGCAGAAAACATCTTGACACGAAGCAGATTGCCGCTATTTCTATTTGATTTAACTGCGCTGTGTTGGAGCAGCCTCTCCACTGCTGCAGCTATTATCAAAGGCAGCTTTGATCTCTGTGAGACTAACCATATCCAGACATCGTGGATCACAGAGGCAGAAAATTGGTTGCATGTGGTTGTAGTTGGCCATGGTGGAACACAGAGTAGGACTTGAATAGCAAGTTGATATGCCACTCATCTGGCATGATAATGCTGTGGACCATCACAATGGTGGTAAAGTAGTCCCCTTTGTATACAAGGTAACATATATAACTTCATTTTGCAATTGAAACTCATATATTGGCAAAAGGGACAGAAGTCCAAACTGATTCGCTCTAAAAAAAACAGAGGGGAATGAGGATATAATTTTCTCTTTAGTTTTGCTCTTTATTTGCTAAAAATGTCCCTTATCATTTGTGATGCCATGATTGATGGTTCCTAAATCAATGCTATGCTAAAAGAGGATGCCATGGTGATGGCCCCTCTCCAGTGGGGGCCAGAGAGGGCGTGCTGGGGCGGGGGTGTGACCATTATTAACGGGTCGCCTGCTATGCTGATGGTAAGGAGGACAATTGGCTTTATCCTCCGCCATATGCTGCCCATGGCGGCTCAGACGGGCCCGGTGTCGGCAGGGGCTCCTCTGTTTGGCCTAGCCCACAATCACTATGGGACTCATGCCAACCAGGGTCATGGTTGTGTGTATGTGTGTGCCTTTTTGTGTGAGTGTGCTCGTATGAGCGTACTCAAGAGAGTCTTTAATAGCCTGCTTTACAGAACTTGTCGTCCGGGTAACTGACACCCCATTGATGCTGCACAGGGAGGTTTATTTTCATTTCCTGGGGCACATCAAAGCAGTGGAGGGAGGTGCAGGTGCAGCCCAGACCTCTTGGTGTGTTGGAGTGAGGAAGCATGTGTTGGTGTGTTTTGTGCGTATGTGCAGTTATAGGCTTGGGCTGCACAGTTAAAAGAAGAAAATAAATAACAGTAGCTGACAGTAGCTGCAGCAAATTCTTAGATCTCTGTCTGCACATATCTCATACAAAAACTGACCCCAAGCTGGAGAGACGAGGGTGGGATCCACTCCTCTGCTTATATCAAAGGACAAAGCACGAGTACGGCTATAATTCAGTTTTATATGGGAGGGCATTGTATCTCAGCCCTCTGAAACCACCCGGACCTGATCACGATTAGGGCAAGGATTTCTCATGGTGAATGGTTCCTAAATCCGGATGAGGAGGTGCATGGATCTGAAGCTTATGGATTATCGCAATAGCTTTAAGTGTGCATCAGCTCTGTGCTCTGCCTGGTAATACCGCCGCTTCATTTGTAGGCCCAGTATTCACGTGTTTGTGTCAGGAAAAAGAGACGGCTGTGCGTTAAAAGTTGTCGTTTCCATTTGTAGGTGTACGGGCAGTCTCCCACTAATGATGACATCAACCAAAACTCTTCGTCACATGCCGCCGCCAAGGCCTTCAGCAATGTTTTCGCCAGCACATTCTTTGGTGAGCTTAATGAAAATGATTCTCTTTCTCCTTCTTTCAATTTTTTCTATGGTTTAACGCCAGAAAAATGTCTAAAAAGGCCACACTGTTATATTATACGTAAGACAGTGGACATCATTTTAAAGTGGTACGAAATACTAAACGTCGTGATTTTCAGGTCATTTAACACCAAATACCTGACAGCTTACAAAAAAAGTCCACAGGCCAATAGGTTTTGCAGGAAGTGAAAGGTCGGAGGAGGTGAGAGGATCCGGTCGGAGCTCTCTGTAGTTGGACTGCTTGAGATGCTGTTGGAGTGCAGGCCATAACACATCATTATCCATTTTAGAGGGGACAAGCCATTCACCTGACATCTGGAACGTTGTAAATGGGCTGAACCAGCAGGGCTATGAAGGTGCTATGGGAGCCGCCACATCCCACCAAACACAGCCGGGGAGCTACAGCAGCCTGCCCCCACACAGTCACCTGGTGAGATTTATCTCAGGAGCTCGGGACGCTGACGATGATGCACTTTTGACCCCCGTGGGCTCACTGTGTTTCTGTTTTCCGTTCAGGATTACTCTCCGCACTCTATGCTGGCTGCTGCAGACATGAACAGGGGTCTGCCACCCATGTCCACCTTTCACCGCAACGGTGCAACATCACACGCTCCGTCCGTCAGAGAACCAGAGAACTCCACAGGTGAGGCGATGTGGAGATCAGGCGATCCTTCTTCTGTCCGTGCTCATCTAGCTGCTCTTTATTCTGATGTTTTATCCCCAACGCTTCGTGTTTTCAGTGTCAGGGAGCCAGGCCAGCGCGTCAGGAGGGTCACAGACAGGCGACACCCTGGGCAAAGCTCTGGCCTCTGTAAGTATGAACCACCTCAATCCTATTAGCCCGGCTCACGTATGCCCTGCTATGTTCTTACAGCATAAAAAGCAGCACTGACACCCCGTGTGGTATAATGCAAAAAGGAAATCGCTGTTCCTCCTTGTCAGTAACAGGCTAATGCATATTAACCAATGTCTGCCCTCACGCTGCTGGACTTTTTATTGGCTGCTGACTAGTAAAATGACCAGAATTGATGAGTTTACTTCAGGTTATGAGCCTGCTCCAAAGGCTGTGGCAGCAGCTGTAAAACCCCACGCAGAAATGACAAGTTGTGCTTTTAAAATGATGCATGCTTTGCTCTCACTCTGCCCCCCCCCCCCCCCACCTCCTTCTCCTCCCTCCCTGTCTGCTCCTAGATTTATTCCCCTGATCACACCAGCAGCAGCTTCCCCTCCAGCTCGTCCACACCCGTGAGGTCTCCGTCCCCGCTGCCGAGCTCAGCCGAACCCCCAGGTACACCCGGGTACCCGCACGGCTGTGGGCTGAGTGAAAGATGATTGTGTGTTGTAGAATTTACTCACCTCTGCTGTGGTTGTTTCCCTCCTCCCAGGTGCAAACATGTGGCCCCGGAGTTCAGTACAGGCACCGGTCTCCCCACATTACGAGTCTTCTCTGATATCACTGGTGAGGATCTGGAAAATAGGAAGATAGAAAAACAATGTGAAGGATTATGGGAAACCTATTGAGGTGTTGTGTTGAAACTCAATAACACATTTTATAATTGTCTATTATGTATCAGTATGTGTACCTGGCATGCCGTTCATTACAATGGATATTCATGAGTCTCTTTTATCCCTTCAGAATAAAGCAAAGCATCCAAACTCCCACTTCGCCCGAGCATCTTATTTATACATCTTAATCTATAGAACATATATATATATATATATATATCTATGTGTTCCTTTCTGTGACTGATAGTATAGTATCTCTGTATGAATGAGGTTGAAGCTATTTTTTACTGATTAACTAACATACTAATGAACTCATTTACATTAATTGAGGTAGTTCTGTAATGTTTCGTGTAACAAATGAAGCAGAATTATTCATGACCGGCCATGATTATGCATAATGTTGTTTATTTACATATAAACACAATTTTAAAGTGGACTGTGGACACACAGTGTATGGAAATCCTTCAAAATAAAATGTAGGGTTTTGAAGTACCTTGGAAAAAATCATTTAAAATGTTTTAATTACAGCATGAATAACAATAAGATGAAAGGCACAGTAACAAACAGGGAAGAAGTGTTTTATTATTGAAAGTGTGTGTAGGACTGATTATTATGCTCTTTTACACTTACAGTACTGTTGTTTTGTCTTGGTGTTTGCAGTCTCAGGTGGAGGACCGGCTGGACAGACTGGACGATGTGATCCACGTCCTGAGGAACCACGCTGTGGGTCCCACGGCCGGTTTGCCCTCTGACATCCCGGGCTTGCTGAACCAGAGCCACCACGGCCACCCGGACTCTGCGGGCACCCTGCTGCTCACCTGTCACACACCAGCCATGGTTACTACACTACTTTAAATATTCAAGCAAGGACAGGGCAGCATATATGGAAATACTATTTATGTCTGCTGTGTGTGTGTGTGTGTGTGTGTGTGTGTGTGTGTAGGTATTTGATGTCAGGATTTTTTCCACACACACCACGCCTGCATGTTTTCCACATGTAAAGGTTGTTGTCTTTGAAATCGGAAACTCAGCACCGTGGGGTGGTGCCGGGATGCTCGGTCCCAGTATGTATGGACACTAG
>OMNV01009718.1:26788-37538 GCA_900303265.1 Brotula barbata | reverse complement strand
GTGAGCCTGCCCTTATTTAACTCCACGGATGGAAATGGCACAAAGTAAAAGTTATCCACTGAGTGTAACGTTGGTTAACTAATCCATTAATCCATAATGTTATCACGGATCGCTCTATTAGCCCCTTTCTCTCTCTGTCACAAGCTTACAGCTAGAAAGAAGAAGATTAGATTTAAAAAAAAATCTGTCTTTAATCTCAGAATTCTGAGAAAAAAATGCAGAACCATAAAAGAGGCTGGATTTTTTGGACTTTTCTCCCCCGTACCGTTGCAGCATGTTGACTCTCTGTTGGTTGTGGGTTTGGCAGATGGATCAGATGAGGAATGAGCTGCTGCAGGAGCGAGCGGTCAGACAGGACCTGGAGTGTGACAAGATGAGCCTGGAGAGACAGGTAGGCCCCTCCCCCTCGGACTACCCAGAAACCCCCATCTCCCTCATAACAATGTTTCATCTCATGTTCTCCGTCAGAATAAAGACCTGAAGGGCAGAGTGACTCACCTGGAGGGGTCACAGAGAACCAACCAGGACTCTGTGGTCTCCAAACTCAGCAGTCGCATCCAGGAACTTGAAGAAAGACTTCAAGGAGAGGAGAGGTGAGGTGAACCCCAACACATTAACACTGTTAAAGCTAAAGGAGCCGATTTTACACACTGGTGCACCTAAACAGGAAGTGCAGGGCTCTGACTCCCTTCCTCTTTCATTCACAGAGACAACAACAACCTGCAACAAACAAATCGCAAGCTTGAGCGCAAGGTGAAGGAGATGAAGATGCAGGCGGACGAGGAAAACATCAACCTGCAGACGCAGAGAGACCAGGTAGACATTTCTGACCACAGGAAGGTAAAAAAGCTTTTCAGCAGAGCAGAACTGAGTGTCCAACGTGTGTGAACCCTGCAGCTGACTCAGAGGCTGAAGACGGCTAAGAGACAGATGGACGAGGCAGAGGAGGAGATCGAGCGTCTGGAACACGCCAAGAAGAAGCTTCAGAGGGATCTGGACGAGCAGATCGAAGCCAACGAGCAGCTTCACGGCCACCTCAGCGCCCTGCGCAACGAGATGAGGTGGGCGCCGACTCTGACGCCCGCGCGGGAGCCACGTGTTGTCCTCCAACGCGGCTCATCTCTTATTTTTTTGCATTCGCAGGCGGAAGAACAAATCAACCCCTCTGATGATGATAGTGGAGGACGATGGGAACGACGCGGACGATGCTGGATCGGACTGACAGGAAGTACTAATGGACACGCTCGGCTCTTAAGGAGACGGAGGACTTGGTTTGGAATCCTAATTCAACGTAATTCTATTAAAAACTCAGGTGTGACTTCATGACGGCTCCAGCTGTGAGTGACCTGGCGTCTGGCCAAGGCCGCCCTCTTGTGGCGATATTTATAACTGCATTATTTAAGTACGCGCCCGACAACAAAGTGATGTTTTGCAATGCAGCCGACAACAACAAAGTCATTTAATCATTTCTTTTGTCTCTACCGGGATTTATTGTTGCATTTTGTTAACTTATTTATAATTCTGTAACGTAATTCAGGGATTTTTACGACCCTCGCTGATTCTTCGTGTGACTAATAAATAAAGAGCGTCCCGTCTGAATTGATTTTACTCTGCCATGAACCTGGAGAATGAATGGATGAATGTGACACGGTGACTAACGGATCGATGCCGGGCGCTGAGTGGCTGCAGCGAGCGGAGGTGGAGATCAGAGGACATCGTTGTGATCGGCTCCAGAGGTTCACACTGTGGACATCTGGCAGCGAGCAGAGGTTGGCACGCACATACATGGAAGTTAAAGAGAGGAGAAATATGAGGCGACGCTGTGCTCTCAAACATGGAATACTCAAGGAGTTTCTGGCTGAATTCCTGGGCACCTTTGTTTTGGTTGTAAGTGACATTTGATGTGGTAAAGTAGTGTTTTGAAAGTTTTGGCTCATCCCCTTTGAACACCCTGATCTTCCTTTTTATCGCCTTATCTGTTTTTCCTCTCTCGTCAGTTGTTCGGCTGTGGGTCCGTGGCTCAGACGGTCCTCAGTCGAAACGCCCTGGGTGAACCTCTCACCGTCCACATCGGCTTCTCTGTGGGTCTGTCGATGGCGGTCTACGTGTCCGGTGGGGTGTCAGGTACAGTAAATGTTCCTCTGAAGTCCAACTTATCTCCTGTGGCCCCCCCAGCAGCAGCAGCACTCTGTGTCTGCACTGAATGAATGAGTGCTACTGGATATTGCTGAGATAAATTTCACACCCTGCTGGATATTAACATCCCATCATCGGCTGAAAGTAGCGTGTGGCGTTTAATAATGGAGTTGTTGACGTGGGCCTGCCTCCTCAGCTGTTTTGCTGTAATGAAGGGTTTTAATGTATTATTCTGGGTGATGTATTTAAGTCATTAATTCCTTGTTAATGCCAAGAGTCTGTGCCAGAACATATAAAAGAGCGACTGGGACTCTCTCCGAGCGTGTGTGTGCGGTAATCAAACGGTGCAACGCTGTTTGGCCTGTGATCACCTCCAGCGTCAGCAGGAACGTGCCAGCTTCCCGTTCACACTCGCTGAACGTGATTGGACATTGATTTCTCCGGGCCGCAGCCCGGTGGAGGTCATACGTGACCCGGGGCGCTGAACGTCCCGAGAACCGCATCGATCGTAAAGACCAGACTCGGTCCCGACCGGTCTGCGGCCCTGATCTGAGCCGACGCTCAGTTCCAGATCAAACGGCCGTGTGGTGAAGATGAATGGAGGCTGGAGACGACGGCAGCATCTTCGTTTGTTTTATGTGTCGTGGTGGCCGTTCTTCTGCGCGCCCATTATTCTGTCCATTTGCCTGACAAAACCCCTGCACCGCCCTGGGGGCTGCTCCCCTTCTGCTCCCTCTCGTAAATGTGACTGCCTCTCTAATGATGGAGAGGATGTCCTGCCAGCGCCCCTCCTCCCCCCTGCACCCCTCTTTCAGTCTTTGCTTTGTCCTCTGTCCCAGGGGGCCACGTCAACCCTGCTGTGTCCCTGGCCATGGTTCTTCTGGGCAAACTGAAAGTCTGGAAGTTTCCCTTCTACGTCATCGCTCAGTTCCTCGGCGCTTTTGTCGGCGCCGCTGCCGTCTTTGGGCTGTACTACGGTGACTCCCTCTCCTTTTTATATTCAACCTCAAAGTCATTTCACCCGGAGCGATGAGTGGAAGATAACCAAATGATAACTGGGTGTCATCATTCAGACGATAAATCGTAAGTCGAACCTCGTTATTGTCATTTTCACAGACGCCTTCATGGATTTCACCAGTGGGATTCTGTCGGTGACAGGAATCAACGCCACAGGCCACATCTTTGCCTCCTACCCTGCCAGACACCTGTCAGTCCTGGGAGGCTTCATCGATCAGGTGAACTCTGGGCCCCATCACCCTTTGTCCTCCCCTCTGTCATGCGTTTCTGCTCCCATTCAGGCTCTAAATCCTGGGAACTCTGGGAAATGTGGTTAATGCAGAATTGATTGGCCCCTTTAGTCTGAGAGCCCCCCTCGTCTCCGGCTTGGTTTTGGGTCAAATGACCCGTTTCCTGTCATTTGCTGGCAGTCAAATCTATACCAAACACCATGTTCAGTTGTTTAGTGGGAGCACTGATTCGGAGGTTGAGTCCGGCGAGCCTCCGGTCGGTCAGATCCGTCTGCACGTTGTTAAAGAATCTGGGTTTGAGTTCACTTTAAGATAAACAGGACTCACAGGAGAAACAAACACTTTCACATCAGCAGCCGAGTCATGTTGAGTTTTCAGCCGAGAACAGGCGAATGGAAAGTTTGGCATAGAAAATCCTAAAATATATTCATTTATTTATTCTCTCCCCCATATTTTTATATTCCATATTTATCCCACTCTACAAAATATTCTGCAGTGACAGTGGGTGTAAATCTAATCTAATCTATTCTTACTCTTTCCGGCTGTTTTAAAGTCTCTTTGTTCTAGACGTGTCAGACGTGTCTGTACTTTTAGCAGATTTTCTCAGAATGCATTCTAATATATTTGGTATCCGTAGGAATTTGGGGCATTTTATGTTTTTTTTGCTCCCTTGTGTGTGCACTCACTCACCATGAAGTAAAAGGCAAAAGGTCTTAAGTTGTCCTTCAGGAGTCCATATGCAGGTAAACAGTCTGATTCAAGGAAGAGGAATCCAAAAATCCACAAAGCAAAAGACATAAAGTGGGCGGCGACGTTATGAGAGTTAATGAAAAGGTTGAGACACTGTGGGTACAAAGACAAACAGAAGGGAAGGAAGACCGGGAAGACAACTGGACACAGGTGAAAGACATGAGGGCGGGGCAAGTAATCAAACACACAAGGGCAGGAAGTGAAGGAGACGAGGAAACTACAAAATAAAACAGGAACCAGAGTCATAAGGAATCCATGACTGAAACAGAAAACAGAAAACAGAAAACAGACAACAGACATGACTGGACTGAACATGACATCACAACAGACAACAGACAATGGATGACGGTGATGAGGGTGATGAGGGTGATGACGGTGATGACGGTGATGACGGTGGTGAGGGTGGTGAGGGTGGTGACGTTGTTCCTGTAACAGCTCTGCCCTGCCCCTGCAGGTGGTGGGTACAGGTATGTTGGTCTTGTGCATCCTGGCCATCATCGATGGGGGAAACATCGGAGCTCCCAAAGGCGTGGAGCCGCTGGCCATCGGCCTGATCATCATGGCCATCGGCGTGTCCATGGGCCTGAACTGTGGCTACCCTCTGAACCCTGCCAGGGATCTGGGGCCCCGGGTGTTCACTGCTGTGGCAGGATGGGGGATGGAGGTCTTCAGGTAACAGAATGAATGTGTTTTCCTGTGTTTTCCACGTTCTACCCTGAAATGTCTGAGAATGTTCTGGCAGTCAAAGCACAGAGAGGATACATGAAGATTCATTATGGTGTTAATCACCGTTATGTTCCTAGCACAGGGATCCATCAGGGTCCATCAGGGTCCATCAGGGTCCATCAGGGTCCATCAGGGTCCGTCAGGGTCCATCTGAGGCCTGTGGACCTGCCAAGTGAACGACAAATTTCCCCAGAACGCTGCAACTTCAAAAAGTCGTATCATTAGTTAACCTGATATTTTTATAAAATCTCTTAATGTTAGTAAGTGTTTGACGACCTGAGCAGCTGACAGGAAGTGTGGCGTTACGTAACGTCACGTGCCGACCCGACGGAGTCTCTGTGTGTCAATGACCCCGTGGCAGCAGCCGCGCTCTCTGTTTTCTCGTCCTCTGCTGCTCTCAGCACGGCGGGCTACTGGTGGTGGATCCCCGTGGCGGGGCCCATGGTAGGGGGCGTGGTCGCCGCCGTCATCTACTACCTGTTCGTCGAACTCCACCACCGCCGGGATGAGGCAGAGAAGCCCCAAGAGGAGGCGGAGGAGCTGGAGGAGGAGGAGGACGAAGAAGAGGAGGACGATGACAGCAGTCTGAAGGACAAGTATGAGATGATCACCATGAGCTAAAAACAAGAAGAGGACGCCGTGCCCAGGATGGACCCGCGCCTCAGTTATGAGAACCCTCCGCCCTGCTCCCACCAGGAAGGACAAACGTCTTCTGTCACTGTGGTGTTTTATGGAAATAAACCTCTGTTTATAGATTATAGTGAAAAGCCCAAAGTTTCCAGAGATACCAAATACATCAAGATGCATTCTGGGAGAATATGTAAGAAACGAGGCATCCAGACTGTAGAGAAATTTAAGGGGAGAGGGGACGAATGAAATGGAAGCTCCAAAAATGAAGGATTACTGTAAGAGATATCAGGATTGATTTGAAAGTCTAATTTCTGTCGTAGCGTTTCTGGTTTATGTGGTTTCTATGAGATGTTCTGGTCAGTCATGACAGACGGTCCATTGAATCCATGACGTGAACTGAACACCTTGAAGAGTACTCTGGTGATTTATGGAATAAAGGTACCCAGTAAACTCATGTAGCCGTTAGCATCACACTGTGTGGTCTGCACAACTCCAATTATTGAAACTGTCATCCAAACCCTCGTTGCTTTTTATTGTACGATCTGTTTGGCTGATACACAACGTCAACAACGACCTCCGTCCTGTGTGTGTTACTACCACATGTACTGGTTATAAATAAAATAAAATGTTTTGTAAATATTAGAGAAAAAAATACATTTGACTTTGGCTAGTTTTACAAATATGTTACATCAGCGTGTCTCCCTCCTGTTTTTGTCAATGTTGATATTTTATATTATTACCTGAATATTCACTTACCAACCAACACTCCAGATTTAACAGGGAGAGAGAGAGAGAGAGGGGGAGAGAGAGGGAGAGCTGTGTGTTTTGAGGAGGACCTGTAAATGTCAACCCTGTAACGTACCACTGAGTAACGCTTGTTTCACTCTTCTGAAATTTGTCAGCGATGCTCCAATTATCTGTTTTATTGCTTCTTTGTTTATTACCTTTTCATTTGTACATAATGTATTCAACAAAGATGATGTCACCACAAAAACAGCAATAAAAACGTCCAAAGAATGCTCATTTCACTGATTTACTGTCCTGTGTTGTTGCACTCGTCTGTCAGCGTGTAGATTTATTTCCGTTAAATATGTTAAAAGACCAGGATTGTGCACTCTGATGGCCGTTTCTGCGTCTTTAACTCACCGGGGGAGGGAAACGGGTGTCGGAGCCCTGGGCCTCCTTCCGTCTGCTCTTGGATTGAGTGTGTGCGTCTTATTTACTGAGACCTTGGCAGAGCTTATTAAAAAGAGGAACTATGCACCAGAGGGCCAAATAAAAAGCCAGAAACACATTGTTCTAAAATATCAGGATCAAATTTTTCAGGCACATAAGGAGAAGACAAAAACAGAAAGAATCCAGCAGCAAGTTATAAAAACTATTAGAGAGAATACGGAAATAAAATGTGCTATAAAGTGAGCAAAAAAATGGACATGAAGTTTAATGTTTTATTAAGTTATGAGTTTTTATGTGTGGGAGACTCAACTATTAATGTGTTATTACAGCAAAAAGGCCAAAGTTCTGTCAAACCGTGGACACTTGGACAGTTTTTCTTTAAGTGTACTCCATAAACGTGAAGTACTGAGAGTTTATTATCTGTTACTGCAGCCTGGACTGGGAGTTACTGGGGCTCTTGGCTTCCTCTGTGTTTCCCTTCTTTGTCCTGTGTAAAAGCCACCATCATCCTCACAATGATGCTTTGTCACCGACGAGCAGCGTGTCAGCGCTGACATCAGCCCCTCACACTAACTCTACATGTAGAAGATGGACCCGAGTGGGTGACACTGTCTGCTTCCCTCTTTAGTCTCACCGTGTTTCAGGCACAGAGTGACACCAGCGTGGAGGCGTTCGGTACAAAACGGACAATGTAAACAAAGACAGCTGACGATGACAACCAGAGAGTGAAAGAGGAAAAAAAAAAAACACATTGAAAATCAATGCTGTGCCACGTTTCATCAGACGCGCACGTGTGGGCTCTGACACATCACAACACCACACCACGGCTGTTACATCATCACAGCCATCCACAGGAGAATAATAACACATGGTGGGGAGGGGCTGGAAATACTGGAAGAATCTGCTCCAAATATGTGTTTACGTGTTGAGCAAACTGGGTAAAAAAACATTTCTGAGCAGTTGGGAAGAGTGTTTATGGTAAATGTTCCTGATAATCTGTCATGTTAGGATTGGACGTCCAGTCAGAGGGGACAGAGAGGACAGAGAGGACAGAGCGGACAGAGAGGACAGAGGGGCCAGAGGCTCCAACACTTCACCCGCTGCTCCCCCTGCTGTGGACGAGCCCCCACTGCATTTACCCCCCAACTCAACTCAAACAAGCAAAGTTTTCCTCTGCCGATCAACAATGTGTTTATCTTGGCTAACATGTATGCTGCGTTTTATCTGATGATCTGACCTATTTATGTACGTAATTATTCATAGATATCTTATTTTTTTATTCTTATTTTCAATCTTGCTTACTTAATTCTGCTGTCAAAGTTTTTGCTCGCGTTTTGTTACGGTCACATAATAATAATAATAAAGGTCTTAAACAGCAGTTATTGGGCCCTGGTTTTTCGATGTTTTGATAATCTGTAAAGCATCTTTGAGTGTTTAGGAAGACCAAATAGATTATTATTATTATAATTATTATTATCATTATTCAACCATCTGGCTTCCTTCGATCAGACGACCTCAAAGAGTCCAAACATTACAGACAGTAAACAGGGCTCTAGTTTATTTTGAGTCTTTTAATTAATGCATTTCAAGTACTCCAAAAATTACATCTCTTTGCACAATACAATTTGAAATCTTTTTTTAGTAAAAATGTTCAAAGTGAACAAAAATTTCCAATACTGTATAAAACACAGTGAACATTAAAATCAGACAGTAGTATTACTTTTTAATCTCGTGTTCTTTCGGCCTACATCACCTACAACATTTCAACTCAATTTGGACATTTCAGTGCACGTTTATCTAAAAACTTTACCAAGACTATGAAATCAAAAATCAAAGTAAATTTACAGGCATTATTCGTCTGCTGTTCTACCCAAACCATGCCACAGGATAACGAAGACAGAAATGAAGAATGTAACATTAACAACTCCATCACACTGAATTGTTTTTAACCATTGATGTCGGTGGATAAAAGTATCAGAAGCAAACTCCATTTCAGCGAGCACACATAAAAACATAAATAATTTAGAGGAGAGGAAGATTTTGTCACATATGAAGACCTCTGAACCATTTACTCTGGAATTAGAATACAAAAAAAGAACAGATGTATCAAAATTCAATTCTCATTTTCAAATGAAATGCAAATTTTTGAAGTACTGTACAAGTTTACATGTAAATAATCCAGGCTAAAAGGTGTGATCCAGCCTAAAAAGAGCTCCAATTAGTACAGACACATGGAGTACAGCAGCCGCTCACGTGCCTGAATTCATCTGCTATCTGTGACAAAAAGTAACCGTGAGACGCAACTTTCATGTCCCCTTCAGAGCACATGTGTGACTATTACAACCATCAGCACAATTTAAAATCATTCCAGATCAAATTTAGTCGGAATTGCTTAGGAATGCACCATAATATATCATTTGCAGATTCCAAATTCCTCCCGCTTAGCGTTGATACTGTAAACGTCATCCTTTCCCCCTGGCGCTGTATTGCACAACGATGGTCCAAACCGGTCCAATCCTGAGAACTGGTCCGTTTCAAGTGGCTGCGCACAGCGTATTCTATAAAGATCAGCTTTATAAAGTTTTATGGCACACTGATGTAAACTCAGACTGTGGCCGACACTCATGAGCTCTTAAAGGGATTCGGTCCATGAAAACACTTTACTGATGTGAATTGTATGACGCAAACATCACATAAAACCTGTAAAACGCTGTGAACACACTACAGAATGTCAGTGTTAGTGAACAGTGTCACAATGCCGCTGCCCTATGTTTCTCCCCCTGTCCTTCCTGTTGTTTTATAAGTAATAACAACTGTCAAAAGTGATCCGGTTTGAGTGACATACAAATATTACAGACCTTGGTCAATTAAATGTCACATTTAATAAATGTGTCTGCATGCCCACATTGAAAAGTTCTTAGATTCACTATCTGAAGAATAAAAGAATGATGTCATCTTACAGTTTTTGTACATCCACACTGGAATCGTTTCTAAATTTACTTCCACCCTCAAGTAAACTAACATCATAAACTCTCCTCGGCAGCCTTCACTTTTGTTCCTCTTCATAACCGAACAGGTAGAATCGTCAGCTTCAATTAGTGGTTATTCATCCTTCATTATCAAAATCAACCTGGGAAAGACAACAGAGATTTAAACTACACCACTCCCATTCCCCTCCCATAACTCTATATCTCATCTAGCTTGTTACACGACATGATCAAAACAAGATGTTAGCAAGACAATAATAAAAAAAAAAAAAGATGAAAAAGAGACCTTGAACAAAGAAGGCCGAAAAAGTGGGATATGGTGACCTTGCTGTTCAAATTCCAAATCTAGTAATCTAATCAGTCTAGTGTAAGAGATCCACCTGATTGGACGACTGCAAAGGGAGCTTGATGGCGTCAAGTCCGAAACAACAAAGTCCAATGAACTCATCACAACTAATACCTTCATTTATGTGTTAAGAGTCCTGAGAGCACTAACAAAAAATAATAAAGAAAAAAGTGAAGAATTACACATTTACAGTAGAAGAAATAGTTTGTTTTCACTTATGATACACTTAATATGTACAGTCACATGCAGAGGACTGTCTGCACGAGAGACCAGAGCCTGTGTCTTTTGCCATTTGACATGTGTACATCACAAAAGTGCTGCAAATCCCCGCTGAGTGTCTCTCATTCCTGGCTAGAATGGCGAAGAGGAAAAAAAAAAAAAAAAGAAAAAAAAAAAAAGAAAAAAAAAGCACGGAACAATTCACCAGCAGCCACGGGCGTGTCACTCAAGAAGACGCTGCAATAGAACGCAAAACACATCACACAATGTACTAAAGCTACACATGATTCCTTAACTCCTTGGCACTCCTGAAAAAAGAAAAACCGGTGGAAAAAGATGCTGGACAGCACTGCACTGGAAATGGCTGACGGTCCAGTCCACTCCACAAAGAGCCAATCACGTTGCTGGATAGTGTTTTCTCTTTTGTTTGTTTTGTCAGTCTGTGGATGGAGGACATGAGGATGACTCACAACCATATCAGGCTTTTCTTTGGATGGAGTGACGCTTTTGTTTCCCACTGTAGGCACGAGGAG
>OMNV01009718.1:0-26757 GCA_900303265.1 Brotula barbata | reverse complement strand
GGGGCGGGGTGCTGGGGGTCTCAGCGTCTCATCTGGCCCATTTGATAGTTCTCTCTGGCCTGACGGTGGTGCCTCTGGGGCTGGGCCTGCCGCGGAGTCTGCCTCTGGGGCTGCCGCTGGCCGCCGTGGCCGTGCTGGTGGGGATGTGGGTGCTGGGATTGGTGCTGCACCTGGGAGCTGGCGTGCTGCTGGGCTCGCCGCCTCTTCAAGGTGCCTGGCGTGGAGAAGGCAGGAGAGATTATTCATCAGAAAAAATACATTTGGCACATTTTCAAAGTCATCAAACGGAACGCCGCTCGATGACCTCCACGGGATTTTTATGTGCAGCTGGAAAACATCAAAAAAACATTTAAAGGAGACTCACACTCACGGTCACTTGTAACTCCGAGGGTATGAATGAGTTAATTCTAATGTTGGGTGGATTAGGGATAAATATGACTCAATCATGACTCAACTAAGACCTGGTGGACGCGCCAGGATTTAACTTCAGAAATCACATCACTTCAACAGATCCATGATAACGTTAAATCTTATATCGTTAACTTCCCACCAAAATTTCTTTGAATGTAACGACTCGAACGACGCACATCATATATAAACACCAATACTCACCTGGCAGAGGTTTGGGCGGCGGAAGTTTAGGGTTACTGCTGGGAGTGTGCACGCTGCAGATCTTAATGAAGCCAGCCATGAGCATGATCAGGGCGATCCCCATCAACAACACTGCCCACCAGTGGGCCTGGAGAGAAGAATAAAGAAGAAGACCTCAGTGGATGTCCAAACGTCTCACGGTAACAAGTCAGACGGCAGAGAGAAGTCGGCACGTACCACAATCCACTCTGCGATGTTCTCGTACAGCTCAGGGTTGAAGATGGCTTTCTTTAGTCTGGCGAGGGGTCCGTCCGCATCCACCAGACGGCACTTCATGAACACGTCACAGTAACCCTTGAAGTCGTTGCACGGCGAGCCGGCTGGCAGGGTGGTCACTTTCTTATTGAAGAAACGAGCCAGTCGTTCCGATCCCGTGCTGCTGCACGTGTTGGGATTCACTGCGGAGAGATGAATCACCGTCAGCCAACCGAAACGGGAAAAATATTGCCCTCCGTATCCAGATATATCCCTTTAAGGGAGGTTTTGAAATTAAGATGACTCACTCTTCTCCATGCAGCACACGTGGCAGAGCTCAGTGTCATCCTTGCCATCTTGGCTGGCGCAGGTGCACGCCTCGAGCCCGTACTTCTCACAGATGGAGCCGGAGCAGCCCTGTGGGGGAGGAAACAGGAGGTCACATTGACTGGAATGGTTATAAAGTTGACAGAACGACCGGTTTTCTCCAGGTTTGAAGACTCCAGCCGCTCACCCCGTTGAGGCAGACTTGGGTCTCTCCGTGGCAGGCAGTGAAGTTGGCTTTGGGCTCAGACGTGGGGCATTGTGCACTGACTCCGTTACACATGCCCTGGTGTGCGCACTCTGACTCCTCTCTGCATTTCTCGTTACGACCCTTGTAAGCGCACTTGTGAGTACAACAAGGACCCTGGCTCGGACTGCGGGAGAAGATAACGGCCTTCAGTCGGGGGGCGATCACAGACACACGAGCAGGAACGTCGATAAGTTCAGAGAGGAAAGAATCAACCTACCTGCAGACTTTGTTAGGCTTTAATTTGCACTTCTTGTTATCCGGCTGGTTAGCATCATAACAGCACTGGTCTCTGCACTGATCATTGAAGCCACAGTCACACTCCTCTCCTGGCTCCACCAGGCCATTACCACAGATGGGCTGACCAGACTCTGTTTGAAGATACAAAATCAAAGAATAAACATGGCGTCTGTTCCCACGGCTCTCACACATCTCGTTTTAGACTTGGATGTCTTGTATGATGAGCCAAAACTGTAAAAGTGGGTATTTTATGAGAACTTTAAATCTATTATAATTGGACATTTTAATATAAATTCAATATATTCAACCGCAAGACAAATAATGCTCAAAGCACAGTGAGTTCAACCACAAAAAAAAAATCAAGACGAAACAAACTCAAATAGAAACAGACAAACAAGATAGTCAAACAAAAAAAAATCTCATTAATTTGTGGGCAGAAAACCAGAAATGTCAGGTAGTACATTTCAGATCGTAATAACAATGCCTCGTATTTTCCATTCATCCCAGCATAATGTAATATTCTACTAATATTGTGTTGTAAGGATGAGCAGTCCGTCAGGATGAGTAAAAACGTACCAACAAAGCAGTTGCCTCGCTTTTTCTCCAGGACCTGGCTGATGTTGCGCACGCTACAAATGGAGAACTTGTTATTGTTGAGCTTGTCTCCTGACGTAGCTCTTGCATACATGATATAATTGCCCTTCTCCTTCTTGTCTTGGCTCTTGGATTCTCCCGGCGTGCACTCAGATCCAGAGTCGTGCTGAGAGAAATTATTACACGTTAAAAAGCGGCAGGCACAAAAAGTACCGGCCTAATAAAGCACACATCTCCATGTGTAGATACGGCATATGCAAGAAACTCACCGGGGAGCCAAAGTTGTGTCCTACTTCATGAGCAAAAGTGATATGGGAGACCTTAGGAGGTACGTGGGAGGCATAATTCTGCACAGTGATGATACCAGTGTTCAGAGACTTCTTTTTTCCATCAGAGTACAATTTGCTTTTCTCGCATATTCCGCCCGAGCTCCCTAGAAGAGAAAAAGTCAAAGCTGGAGTAAATCTGCTCCTTATACAAAATACAGCTACATCAAAGACACGACTGTCGACTGAGAGGGAAATTATAATCTTGAATTTGACATGTCGTACTTCAAACATGATGTTCATATATCCTTTTTTTTGTCATTACATGCAGGATAAACAACCTCCTGCCTTAAAATAATGATGTACACAGAGCAGGGGGTATAAAAACCCTGTAAATAAATAAAGACGCCTAAATAAATAATTCTGATACACAACGTCACTGAGTTAGATTTTTTCCCTCCCATTTACTGTGTAAAAACAAACACATCATTAAAATGACAGTAAAATAAACAACAATCTGTCAATTCATTACAAAATCGTGTTGTATTGCATAAAGGTCCATAAGTCTGTATTTAACTGTTGGTAATAGAATAATTTATACATATCCCGCTTAAAGAATACCACAACATATGCGGTCATTTAGTACCTGAAGGGGCTCCCACCCATGCCAGGCCCAACACCCCATCATCAAAATCTCTGTCGGTGAACACATAGGCCAGGCAGTAATCATCGTGGTTCTGCTCCGAGTTCAGCTCCAGGAATTTCTCCACACCGATGTTGGCGAAGCGGAATGGGTTAGACCTTTCCCGCTCATCAGAGGTGGTGTTTATCTAGAGGGGAGGAGGAGGATGATGATGATGATAATAAACTCAGAAGGAAGAGCAAATCTAAACAGAATCACAACTTAAATCAACACCAGACCCACCCTGATCCTCTTCACCATGAAGCTGATGTTGCGAATGCCCATGAAGTCGGTGCCCTGATAGATGGCGTCGATGGCCTTTACGTGACTGGAGATCTGAAAATGAAACATGAAGTACAGCGTCAGTAAAAATGTACTGAATGTGAGTGTTTAGGCACAGTTTAGTCGGCTGAAATCCCAGTGGTGGATATCTGTAAGTCCATATATTTTATGAGAAAACTGGAAGTAACAGTTTGAGCTCTTACTTTGTACACCCCAAAATATTTGAACACACTTTTCTCTGACACAATTCTGTGAGTTTAAAAAAACACACAGTGAAAAAAAAAGTCACAGTAGTTATTGGTCCATACTGAAATTAAGTTAGATGAATCACACACAAACTACAGGTTTTTTTACTTTGAGAGCAACGAGCAATAAGCATAATCTTAATATGCAGTAATACTGCGACAACAACAACAGAACACATCCATTACCTGCAACAGGAAACGTGTACTTTCAAGGGATGTTACATTGTTAATGAGCCTTTCATACTTTAACATTCATTTTGTCGTATAGATATGCAGAGTTGTGCAGATAAAGGAATGCACACTATGTGTGGGTGTGGGTGGGAGTGTGTGTGACCTTAGTCACCCTGAGTGAGTGTTACCTGTGCTATGACAGCTTCTCTGGTCTTGTAGTACTTGAAGAACAGGTGGTCGGTCTGAATGAAAAGCTGGCATGTGTTTTTCTCAGGCTGCGCCATCCTCTTCCTCCTCAGCAACACGGGGCCTTCAGAGTTGGCCTTCTCTTCCTCGCTGTGAAGCTCCTGCAGTGGCCAGCAAAGCAGAAGAGCGTAGGAAATGGGAGTTTTAAATAAAACATATGTGCTATTCTCACCAAACAATGAGTGAATAAATTATGTTTGGTTTTTTTTTAGGGAGAGAGATGTGAATGTGGATGAGATAACAAGAAGTAAATAATAAAAATCAAATCCAGACTAGAGGGATCGTCTGATTTGGCAGACATCTTACAACGGAGCAGAAAAACACATGGATGACTTCTTCGAGCAGCATCTCTGTGGGCAGTGTGAGGTCTAATTATGTCCAGGTAGGGTTCTTTACTACTGCTGCAAGTCTAGCAGATGCATGTGGAACCCTTTTAAGGATCTGATTTCAACAGATTGGCTTCAGCTCAGGTCCAACATCTTGAACTTGAAAACACTTTTAATGTAAGGAGGTGTTAAATTGTTAAAGTACGGAACACCTTTTTAAACTAGTCTCAATAAACTTTAACATAATTTCATATTCAACTACAGTATTTACAATGAAATGATCGTGAATTAACCTACAGTCCACATCCTGTTTAGGTGAGCAGAATCATGGCGGTGTAGCTGAACGTCAATGTGAATCAAAATATTATCTGTTTTGTCTTTAAATTTACTGAGAAAAAATGTCCTCACTCCACATTTTGTCGCTTTTGAGAGGAGCTGTTACTTTATCCCGTTGACACCCCACAGATTGAAGAACAGGCTACTTACGCCAATCGACGTAAACTGCGTTTAGAGACTGAACACAGACGTTCCTTCTATCCCTGAAAGAGCAGCAGTGAGGGGTTACAGTGCTTTGTAGTGGGTGTTCACCTTGGGTGGCTCATCTACAGCAGAGGCTTGGTACTTCTTCATCCTTTCAAACACTGAGCTGTCAGCGCAGCCTCCCTCTGGGCCGTACTTGTGTGGGTAGTCTGAGTGAGATAGGCAGACACAACACTGTTCGGATTATGGGAGACAATGTTAGCTGCTAAACCCCCTGAGTCACTCTATTTCTGGCTCTATTCATGATCAGCTAATGGATGTACTTACACTTGCTACTTGAGCCTGGCTTTCCTGTGGCGCTCATTAGCAATTCCCCTCACATTTCTGTTTAATTTGCCTCTCAGCCACACACTATATATACACAGTTGACTTGGAATTGGGGGTTGCCAGTGAAGCGGAGTGTGTTCCATGCACTATCAGCACCAGCGGTGTAAAGACCACTTTACGGAGCTACGTAGCCTGGGAGAAAGACCGTGTTACCGGCTAATGAGCAACCCAGGTATCTGCGTTCCCTGAGGGCGATCATGCAAGACTCCCTTTATCACGCGTTTACATATGCACACCCGATTAAACGTGCACTACAATTAAAGGAAACTAGCCTGTCAAACGATTTGTTGTTAGTGTTGCTGGGGACTCACGTATGTCGTCTTCATGGTAGATGACAGAGTGGAAGGGGACATCTTTGTCATCCAGGTATCTCTCAGCAGGCTCTACATAGTAGGTGCCGTGGTAGCTCTGGATGAAGCCCTCAAACTTACCATTCACAACAGCACCGTGGGTCAGTGTACCCTTCTCGCCTAAGACGCAGCAAAACAGTATTAAAACAAAACATTTCGCTATCCACGTTTTTACAACCACAAAAAGCCATTTACCGCCAAGTCTCACCATAGATTTCTCCTGTGTAAATATGGGAGGTATCGTATGGAATCTCTACGCCTGACATGTCCACCTTGAAGTCTTGGGCAAACAGGGTGGTATCCCCCTTCATTCGTAAATTAAAATGCCTAAAAGGGGGGGGGCACAAGTTAAACATGACATGGCAACAACAGCAACAACGTTCTTCCACTATTTTGTTCATGTTGTAGAGAATTTGCCGTTGGGTCTGGCTGTGAAACCCAATTTGGCATCGTGTTGGGAGGGAGGCGATACTCACTAAGAAAAGAAAAGAAAAATGCAAATGAAATGTGAAAAAAAAGAGGGTGAGCGCAAGGGCAAAGGCTCGGGAGAAGAGCGAGAGAGAGAGAGAACATCTTCAGCTGTTTTCTCTAGCAAAATGAAAAAGCCGCCTTTCTTTAGTGAGAGCGGATATGGAAAAATGAGGACATCCTGAAACAATGCATTTTTCCTGTTGATTAAACTACAGCAAGGAAACAAAGACGTTATGCTACACTTTGGGCCCTCCACAATGCCTAAACAGATGTTATTTTTAAGGTTGGACAAAAATAAATTGAAATGCTCGCCATATTTGCTAATTTGGCCTCAAACTGCTCCTGTTCTCTAAATGAACCATAAGAAAACAAAGCTCTGCACGCTGCAGATATTTGGCATAATGTCACACAGACATCAGCTATCAAAACCTTCATTTACAAACATGTATATGACCAGATTGCATCGCTTAATTCAAGCATGAAAACATCAGCTCATTCCAGCACATTTGCACTTTTCTGTCTAAAATGTCACGATGAAACTGTTTTGAGCATAGTTACGAACGCAAAAGAACACATGAACCTTCTGCTTTTCGTCCTCCCCTGCATTAGTGTGTACAACTTGTATTCTTCCCATCCACAATTAAGCAGCGTCTGAGTTTAGCAACAGCAGGCACTGCTACAGGCAGGATGGTAAACAGCCTTTGCTAAGCTCCCAGCCAGATGGTCTTGACTTTGCTATGGAGAACGTTTCCATCAAACCACACCAGCTCTTCAAAAAGATTCTAGGTGAGAAATCAAAACAAGGGCCATCTATTTATGAATATTCATGCATCCTTTATAATGGGAGAGAGCTCCAACTCCTCAAACACTCAGGGGATACACCCAGGACAGGAAAAAACGTGAAGCACTGTGCCATCACGCCCTCCCTGACAAGATGTTAGATAAAAAAAAACGCATCAAGATAAAAGGGAAATCTCTGCTCAGCTTGTGCTCATTTGCGTTCAGTCATAAAAAATGTAGGTGCAAGGGACAAACTCTAAAAATAAATATATATTGTAGATGAGCAGCCAGGTGGAAACAGACAAAATTTCCATTGAGGTGGGTGTTGGGGAAAAGGGACGAACCTTCCATGGGAATGAAAATCTAAATGAAGGAACTTGTCTTCATGAGAGAGCGCCCTCTTGGCCCTCTGATGTTTGCTGTGTACGAGCTCTGTGTCGTAGGACAGGCCTTCATAGTGACGGATGTACTTGTTCAGAGGGTTCCTATAGTGCCCTGTGTGGGGATGAAAAAGAAATTAAAATCATCACCATGAACACAGACAACACAAACCTACGGCATGGATGCAGTTTTGTTAAACACTGGGTTGTGTACATGTACTGTATGCATATGACTATTGCGGTGGTTACCTCTTATATATTAAACACAATGTACTGAATATAAAGGCTAATTTTGGGACAAAATATTAGCATCCAAGGGTAAAAGAGTGAATCACAATCACAATGTGTCTATTGCTCCAAATATTCTAGACAGGTCAACCTGCACCTTCCAAAGGCTAATGTGTTGGGACATCAACTACAAGGTGGATGGACACGATGTCAGCGACACGATGGGCTCTAAAAACCAAACAATTATTTTTTAAATCCTTGGAATGCCAGTTTTGGAGCCGCACTCAACAAAAGCTCGAAGCACCACGGCATAATTATTTCACCACCAGAAGAGTGGGTGGTGGGCTGGAAGATTCTCCAACACTACACCCACTTCACTCCACCCATTACACCAACTGCTTCACACAAAAATCCACTCTGAAAACCGGCAGGACAAAAGAAAATCACGCAGGCAACTTCAATATACTGAACCAAAATACTACGTTGAAACATTCCCCCTGCTTTTCAGACCGTTTGGTACATCGTGTTACACTGTGTACAATACAACCAATGTAGTAAATAAGTACATAGTGTGCAATTAGTTCAATGTGACTGATATGTAGGCCTAATTACAGGCCGTACAGTGACAGTCCTATAAAAATGGGTACGTAGACTAAGCATTCACTGGGATTCCATTCATGTGGATTATAAAATATTTAAGTGGGAACCTTAAATTTTTCATGACAAGAAGTGAAGGCAATGCCTGAAATACTTCAATTTCTCATGTGTTAGACCTAACATGTTTACAGTTCCGTGCTCAAGCAAGTATAACAGATTTATTCAACAATCATACGGGAAACAAGCAGAAAAGTGTAAAATAGTGTGTTTTGACGCTGTCTCGGGACATACAAAGAATAACATTAACACGGAATGGACGCGAAGTTGTAACTGCCTCTTAAATCAGTGTTAAATTTACATAACAGCCACAGCAGATGTGATTTTTAGTGGTATAGATACAACACATCAATGAAGCATTTCGCTAACATTCCATTTTCTTCCCATTTCGTAGCTTTGCCAGTTACACTATGGAAAATAAGCCATAATTTCACTAGCTAACGTGTGAAATCACAGCGAATTACAGCGACAACACCAACATGACAAAAACTGATAACTGAAGTCGAGTTTATTTTCATGCTGTCACGGTGTTGGTGCAACCATGTCGGTGCTAAAAGTTATTGTTTAACCAAACTGATAGCGTTAGCATGTAGTGTTAGTTAGCACACAGCTAACGTTACGTTAAGCCAGTCGGCATCTCCATCTTCTCATAACAATGGCTGTCGGCGTTATTTGCACTAAACACGAAATCTGAAACAAACCTGATAGTAAAGAGGATGACAACAACCCGAAACGACTACGCAGTATCGGTTTATTTCAACCAACTACGCTATCCAGAGTTGGCGTTTCAACCGGTGTGTCGTTTATTAGCGAGAATAAGACGGTAAAAAGGGTGCAGTCTCTTCATAACAAGCAGGCCCTGCTGCTCCGTTATGTTAGCTGGAGGCTAACAGCTAGCATCCCAGTCCTCCCAGTCTCTTCGTGGATTCTATGCGTTTGTAAGCTTTTCGTTCAAACCGCGTCACTCACCGTAGGCACAATGCAGTAAAAAGATGAGGAGGAAAACTTTAAGATGAAGCATATATGACAGATCCATTGTTAGAGCATTGATGCCGTTTATTGTCCTACTTAGATAGGCGCAGACGCCCTGTGTGTTTATTGCAGCTTCCTCTCACATCGCCTCCTCGCTCCAGCGCCGTGACGTCAGACGCAGGGAAGCTGGCATCCCTTCCCCCCAACGACCAACACCATCGTTAGTCACACACACACACACACACACACACGGAACAGCAATGTAATAACAAAGCTTTACACGTCCACTCCATGTTCATATTCTCAACACTTATCAATAATTTTCTATCCATATATTTCTCATTACTTGCTCCTTTCCAATTTAATACATACAGATAATACAGTCACAGCAGATAATGACGTTTGGTGGTATAAATACAACCATAAATCATTTCAGCATTGTGCAAAAAGTCAATTACTTTTTAAAAGGTTTGGCAGACTTATAATATATATAAAATAGGCCATTATAGTGAATTACAGTGATTTTTGTAACTGCGTTTGCAGGACAGGAACCATCATATCAGTGACTTAAGTTATTGTATAACAATCATCATCCTCACATTGTCAACTCTTCTATCAATACAGTTTGCGTTAGACGAACATTTTGACATCAGTCTGTCCAGTTTCACAGCTAGTGTCCACAACTGCAATCTCTTTGAACAGTCGTGTTGTAACCATTTTAATTTCACATTTACCACCATATTGATCAGTTATTAACTGCATAACAAACACTCAGAGCTGTCATACAATTTATTAGCAGGCAACATAATGTGAGTAATCGTTGCTTAGCAACCAAAGATCCTGAGAGTGTGGTGTTGCCAAAGCAAAGGAAACACCACCAGCAACAGCAGATAATGAGTCCAAAGGCTAAGAATAGTTCTGATATTGGCAGGTCAGGGATCATCTTGATCTCATGATGCTTCTCTCTCAGTTGGAAACAAGAGTCAATGCTTCAACGTCACAAGGCACAATCTCCTCCACTCGATGCTATGTCATCATAAAAGGATTGGACTGGCATGGCATGGAAGATAAATGCAAGAATTGTCTTATATTTAGTTTTTTTACTTATATTTCTTTTTTTAAGGTTATTCTTATCATTATGTTTGTTATGATAGGTAAAGTAGAGAGACAGACAGGAAGGACACAACAGAGAGACGGGATGACATGCAGCAGGGCACTGGTCGTTATGTGGCATGTGCTTGGAGACACCTCATCAATGATGATGATGATTCTTTCTAATCCTTCTATTATTCTAACACAATTCTTAGATTCATTAGCAGCAAAAACTGGGCAGTCCTATGTCTTCATTCTAGGCAACTTCCTCTGGCTCCCGTAGCAACCACGTGACACACCTCCACATCAGCCCCCAGCTTGTGCAGCTCATCCAACCAGATCTGCTGCTTCTGGGAGAGCCGATCATTGGGTCCCTTCACTTCCACCAGCTACAAAAATATATCACATGTCACACTTAACACGGTCCCCATCATTGGGCTTGAAAGACTAATCATTGGCGTACAAGTTTACAAATGTAATTTGTAATTTCTGAAAGTCAGGATATAAAGTGACATCACCTTATAGCTGTTGCTTGAGGTGCTCCAAACCACCAGGTCTGGCAAACCTCCACGGCAGTGTCTGTAGTCTTTGGCCATCCGTGCAATTACTCCTCCTAAGAAGACTCCACCCATGCATGACGCAAGACTCTAAAACATACATGCATACAGTTATCAATCAAACAATACACACACAGGGGAATTAATCCTCATATTTATTCCAGTGTATCTAGGTGAGATGTGAGTTTAAAAGTTCAGCACATTTCTACTCACATGTAGTTAGGAGACACCGTAGAGATCACAAAGGAATCATCTACTTCAAGAGTTGAGCTTGTTTAGTTCACATACATGAATACTACTACAGTGGTATTCATGATTTCATTACTCCAACTATGAGTTGAGCCCTCCCTTGTCAGATACAAGGCACATATTTAATGCAATCCATCCCATAGTTTGGAGATGTGGCTAAACCATTACTTTCCATCTGAAACATTTATATATTTTTAAGATTGACAGTAAACACCTGTGCCTGTTGAAGAGATGAGAAACGCTCCCAGCTGAGCAGCGAACACACTTTTCCCTCCTGGGAGGTCCAGACATCCTCTATCATGTTATGCAGCGTCTCAACAGAAGCCTCACAAAGTAACTGCACCCGTGAGTCAATTGCCTCTTTTCTGTTCTCATAGAAGCAATCCGTATAAAGATCCAGAGGACATGTCTGCAAGAGGAAAGGTTGAATTTGATATATTGGAAGAATTACATAGATATGTCAAAAAATCTACATACAATAGATCATCCATTATAGTACCTGGTAGGGGTTCCGGAAAACATCTGGAATACTCTCCATAAAAATGATGTCCCATAACAGGAGAGCAAACAAACTAGAGAATGTTGAACCTTCTCCATGGATCCCTGCATGACAAATAACACACCGTGTATTAATGGGGTGATTGATCAAATAGTAATTCAAATATTTTGAATGGTAGAATCATAGCCACCTGCCTTGGTCAAAACCTTGCTGATGGTAATGTGCCAAAGATAGCTCTTCCACAGAGCATATTAAAGTGGCTTTTTCACTCTCTCCTCCCACTTCATTTGTTGGTAAAATGAACCGAGATTTTCCCATGCCCCCTTCATGAGGAAACAGCTGTCCTCTGATGGTCACCTGCAGACAAACGTACAAACACTTAATCATAGAGCTTTTATTGTGGATACCCCAAACATTTAAGGCAGATGTGTTCTTTCAAAGAAACCTTGTGCATACTCACATGTCGGACATCTTTAACATGGATGGTGGGGAGATCTCTGAGCAGCCGGCGGTACTTCTTGCAGCTGGCAGAGTCCTGCATCCTAACAGCTCTCTGATGAAGTGACAACTTATGTCCCGTTCGCACCAGAGGGTCTGACAGCCCATCTCGAATAGCACAAATAGCCTGGGAGTGAAAACACAACAGATTTTAGGGACTACACTCAACAATAGATCAACAACTAATGTATGTGCAGACGTGAACAAAACCACTGATACTATTACTGACCTGGTCAGGTTTTTTGAGGTGTTGATGAAAGTTTAGCGCCAGCCTGTCCCACCATCGACCCCTGCTATCAGGACAGTAAGTGGACTGCGATAGTAAAGACTGCAGTTGTTCAACTGCTTCCTGTAAAAGAACGGTAAAGACCTAAAAACCTGAAATATGACATGTTGTAAATAAAAAAAAAAACGCACACACGCTGTCATTTGTTTATTATATCACCACAAGTTAGGGCAACCTCATAACGGCGTAGCCTCTGCAAAATCTCCACTCCTCTGGACAGGATACGAGTGTAGGCGCACCCTGCAGTGAAGCTGCACAAGAAAACGGGCAGCTCCTCCTCGTGCCTAATGGACAGCAGAGATAACATTAACCAAATCAAAAACAGCAACATATCTGTTTTTGGTCAAAGTTAAAGGAAAGTTATGGTTCTCACCTCAGGTCATAGTTTTTCCTAAGATCGTGCCAGACATTTTTAGCGGCGGTATAAAGCTGCAGGGCCTCTTCCCACTGACCTGCATCCATCGCTGCAGTCACCTCCTGCCGTGCTCGCATCGCAGCTTCGTATCTGGTTTGACAGATGGACACAAGAGATGTGACTTTTTACTACTATCCATCCTATCAAAATGAACCCGTTCTAACTATTTAACACCCCTCACCTGATGAGTTCCTCTCTGTCCTGGAACAACCTAACGCTCCGTTGTACTTTGTAGTCAGGGAATGCGAGACGGCCTGAATTGACCAGGAGTATGGTGAAGAGCTGGTTCTGTCCACCAGCTGCCGTTTCCTCCTCGTCCATAATATCCGTCATGGAGAATAGTAGAAGGATGCGAGAGAAGACAGCCCGGGGACCGCAACACAGACGGACGGAGGCACCTGCAAGCTGCTTCGCCCTTTCAAGTAACAAAGGAGTAAAGTAACAGCAGTAAAGTCACAGAGGAGGGGAGTGAGGACATTACTCTAATTCTAGTACTGGAACTGAAAGTGCTTTCACACCTTTTGAGGATAACAGTCCCAATATTATTTTGGCCAGGGTTCAAAGCAAACAGAGATTTCTGCTTGCTCAGTCTGAGAAGCCCATCCACTAGCTGTTGTTTCTGAGTGCCAGAACTGCCCAGATGAAAGGTTTTTGCCAGCGCTTTGAGTTCTGGAGCTGGAAGTAGATCCAGGGCCTCTCCCAAGTCCTGAAGGTCACTTTCTGTGATAGGTAAAAACAGCATTCCCATTGGTGGGCAGTAACACGAGAGGAACGTCAAAGACATCAAACAATTACTTATTTTTGATGATTGCAATTGTTATTAGTTTATAAACAATGAATGTGTGCGTATGTACATATAAACACATATATACTGTATATACATACTGTGTGAAGTGCAACAAAGCAAATCAATATCTGTAATTAAAAACAAAACAACTAAAAACTGGATGATTACAATATAAGTTTCAGCTAAACCCAGTAAAATATATGATAAATTATTTACCTGCCTGTAGAAAACCACACTGAACTAACTCCTGAGCGACAGGTCCCAGGTCACTGCTTATTTCTTCGTAGTCCAGTTTATTTACTTGGAGCCATTTCAGCTTCCTCTGAAAAAGTCTCACGTACAGCTTCTGCGCCATGACTAAGAAGCACATATTCACAGATGATTATCTTTTACAATTTAAAACAGATGTAATTTACAACAACAGATGGAGAGTTTGCTGTACCTGTTAGATTCTCAAATGTGTGAACAAATGACATATCTTCCTTGTTAAACAGCTCTCTGTCATCCTCATTCTCAAGCACAGCTTGGAGTACTGTGTGGAAGTTACGAAGGTAGTAGGGCAGCGGTGAATAAGAGGCCTGAACAGCTCGGCCACTAGGAGTTTCATCTGGCACACTGTTGATCACTGCTGTCCTCGTCTTATAGGTTTCATCTGAACTTAGAGATGGGTCACGTGAAACATCAGAAGGTTCCCCAGATTCATGTTGGAGGATATTAGTCATCTCTGCAGGATCTTCACGAGACAAGACCTCCTCCGGCTCTCTGTTGCTCTTTTCACGTTTTGCTTTCTTTGCGAAAAAAGACATGTTGCCTGTGAAAGTTGTTGTGTTTTTTCTCTTAGCTTGTTTAGAGGAAGGAGAAGAAAGCAGCTTTAGAGCTGCTGGATGCTGGACAGTTTCTGATTTAAGTGGTTTAGACTCAACATTGCACCCTGTCTCTGAACACAACAGATCTGCCTCCATACTGGTAGAGTTGTGGTCAGAAACTATCACACATCCATCTTGATTGAAACAGTCCATCTGAAGGTTTTCTTTCTGTGAACTGCTGAGTGTCTCTTGGTTTATCTTTTCAGGTGAAGTCGGTGTGTGTTCATCCTGTGCCAATGTCCTCTTTGGAGCTTCATAACACTTCCTTGAAAGCTTAGAAGAGAGATTACCCAGGTCAATAGTTCGGACCACAGACTTACTGCTTATCTCCCGTGGCACATGCTGAATATTCTTCTTGAAATAAGGGCTGGTACTGGTATCCTTGAGCTCTTCCTTTCTCGAACTCGGCTCTGGGGATTTTGTGGGACTCTTCTTGGGTGACAGGTGGTTGCTTGGTGCATCAGTATTACTTGCTGAGGCGGCACTGCTGTCCTCTCTCTCAAACTTCTGACACTGTAAATCGATGTGCTCATTGATCTTGTACCTGGGTACCAAGTGGCCACACAGAGGGCAGGCCAGCTTAGGTGGAGGTTGGCTGCTGAAAAAAGACGTGATTGGAGTTGTAGCACCATTGGCAGGAATCCCTGCTTTAGCTTTCCCCTTCTTGTTTTTAGACAACGACAAACTCCGCTTGGATTTGGCTTTGTTTTCTCTGTCGGTCATGATGAAAGCAGTGGAAGTTCGCTATCTGAGATGTGCGGAGTTAGCTAATGCGTCGCGTTAGCTCTCATAGGTGCTCTTTTGGCACATAAACCATTAAGAAAGAAGAATTTCATATTTTTTGTTTACTCACAGTATGAAGCCACCCAACGAATAAAAAAGATGACACTGGGTTAGCATTGCCATCGCTCGTGGCTAACACAAACAATAATCGTCTACCCGCTTCACAGGATTAACTAGCAGAGCACAGAGCAGTTAACGCTTGAAAAGAGGGCTCCCACCCGAGATTCGACAACCACGTGGGCAGTCCAGAAGTCACTGGCTAGTAGGGAAGAAGTAGGTGGAACGCTGACGGAAGTATGCAAAACTAACGTACACCTTAAGTTGATATATTTTAGGGTACGTGTTCCGGTAACGGGTAGGGGTAGGGGATTGGCTTGCTTAAGCCGAAATTACACATATTTTCAAAACCTAGAAAGAACGTTACCGTGTCACGTGATAGCAATTGACCAATCACATCCCACCTCTCTAAAAACTATCAGGCACGGAAGGCTGTTCAGGCTATAATAATCGATCACAAATACAACGATATCTATTCTTCCAATCGTGTCAACAACAAATATGTATTTAAAATTCAAATTAAACAAACATGTGCATTCAGGTATATGTCTAATAAATCCATGTTTCTATGTTTAATCAAGCATTTGTGAACAATTAAATTTGGATGGTGGAGGAATTAAATGTAACCAAATGAGTTATCAGACTTGACTACAGCGCTTTTTTGTACATATTTTATATTTAGGAATAACTAAAGCAAAGGGAGCGCGAGTGGGTGTGTCTTTGGGGTGTAGTTTGTATTTATTAAACTCCGTCTGCACAGAGAGAATCGGGGTGTTATGTTCTACACAGGTTCCTGGGCTGCTGTGCAGCTTTTAGTCAAAAATCATCATTCCGGAGAGCAATCTGATGTGATCAGCACACACACGGGCTCATTCACAGCAGAACCACCCACCGCATCCATGTCGGTAAGTGGCACGTAGAATAATGTACGTATGTTACAGATGTAATTGAGATGCATGGGGCTATTAGTGAAATAGAGCCGAAGACAATGGTGCTGCTGGGTAACCATAAGCAGGGTGTCAGCATGGTGCAGTCTCTATGCTTCACATCAAGGTCGATGTGAAATGCAGCAGCAGATTAAAACACGCAGTTTGACAAAAGCACCAAACCTCTTGCTGGGACTCAGGGCCATTCCTGCGTCTTATAACACAGTTTACAGTTTATCCCTTTATCTGATCGATATTTAGATGGGATTGCGGCTTCCAGTTGTGGGGGACAGAATCAACCACCACAACAACCACCCAACCCCCTGCAGCTGCGGCAAAAGTTTGGCGTCATGGTGTTTAAAATAATGTCACCAGGACGCCAAGAGGGGAGCAAAATGAGCGAAACGAAGCAATAAATGGAAAGACAACAAAGCATTCAGCACCATGGAGAGGTCATTTATGTATTTGTGCACTGGAAGTGGGGTGGATTAGGATTCTGCACTCGTGATTATAGCATAATCCCTCGTCTAATTAACAGCATGGTCGGTTGGGATTTATGTGTTTATTGGATTGAAGTGTAAATCATATCCAAGTGTTTTAGCTCACTCGGTAGAATTTTGATGTTGTTGCTCTGATTTTGAAGATGGTGCCCACATGTTTGGGCTTGTGTCACGATGGAATAGTTGTGATATAACATTTATTGACCAATCAACAGTTGTAGCTTGTATTAGAGAACTGCACATCTCAAGTAGTATTCAGCTATTTATGGTGTACGGCCAGAATTGCAGCACACAGAGGACAGCGAGCAAATACGCTGTAGAATGGTTATTGGATGCCGGCCTGCTATAGTCACTTATCAATACACAGGAAAGGCAAACGTACATTCTGAGATTGCCAAAAGAATGATGTACGACCCCCCAAAGAGTTTCCTCAGAGGACATATAATAAATCTGTGAGCCGTAAATCCAAAGCACACACTGAGCATCTAATATAAATGTTACAGGGATGTGATAGCGAGTTTGGCTATGATAGGAAAAGCACAATCCATCCGAACAAAAAAGATCCCAAATCTACTGGCTTGACTCACTTAAAATCTGTATTAAAGCATGTGTCTGCTTCTGCGGGACATCAACGCAAAATCACAGATTCAACCAGACAGGATCACAGATAACAGAAGAGCTTCAGCAGTTATGATGGGCTCAAAGGCTGAGATGGAGCATTTGGGGGTTGTGGAGTTGGAGCAGTAGGTGTAGTAATTACTGGCAGCTTCTGAGGTGTGGCAGAGAGACATTCACTTCAATACGATGTGGAATGTCGTTCCAAATGTGCGGGAGGAGAATCATTAACCAGAACTGTTATTGAACCTCGCAAATGAGGTATTTGTGAAAGATAAGTATTTTGGATACATTTAATGGGCCTTTTCACATTAGTAACCCATTAGTAATTTAGCATATAAGTTGTAGCATTTTTAGTAGACTTATATTTCTCATTGTTATACGTGTGTTAGTTTGAGTTTGAATTTGAATGGGATGAATTTGAGCCACGTAAGAAATCAAATAAATCAGTAAACAAGATGTATAATTGATTCACTTAGACTGAATCAGAGAAGATATGCACACAGGCACTCAAAAAATGTAATTTTGGTTGTTTCTTATGTTGGCAGGGTTAAGGTGAAGGGCTTACAGGGCCAGTTATGGCTCATGGAAAGAGGCCAGGAACCATCTCCAGAATATTGGCATCCAGTCCTCCACCCTGCCCCGGCACAGGTCCCACTTATGAGAGCCAAGAAGAACAAACACAATGTACCTTCAAAGATCCTAACAATGAGCAGCTGACTCCAGCGGTTTCTGCAAATCATTATTTCACAAATTGTGAATCTAACCTTGAGGACATGGAAGATACCTGCTCTGAGTACGACAACGTGGGCTCCGACGTGGAGCAGGACTATGATGAGGTGCTGCATTTAAACAGACAGGGCGTTGTGGACATGAGGTACTACAAGCAATACTGTCCGGGGGATGGAAATTATACAAAACACGTAGACGATAACGTAACTGAGGGCTGTAGGGCCGTTGAGCAGTTTGTACCCAGGTCTCGTCACGGAAAAGAAGTGTGTGAGGATTCACAACCAGACACTGAGCCAAGCAGGACGGGCCAACGGTTCAGTTCACATTGCACCCCCATAGCTGGCAAAGAGGCAGTAGAGGAAGTGGGGAAGGGCCAGGAGAACAGGTACTTCCTCTGTGACGCAGATGAGATAGAAGAGGTGTTGGATGGGGCCAAATTTATCGAGGACATAGAGGAGACAGAAAGCAGTGTTGAAAGGCAGACGGTCGGTGTTTATCACGACAATGAGGGTGACAACATTAGAAAGGCAGTAGGGGAGAGAGACAGAGAAGATGCTCACATCACAAGAAACCAGAAGGAGCCAGGAGCCAGTAAGAAGTTAGTCTGTGAGTCATCTCAGATGGCTTCAAAGGAGAAGGAGAGACAGGCTAAAGGACGGGGGAGGAGAGGGACAGGAGAGGATATTGAGCATCTTGTCACCGGGATGAAAGGATGCATGAGCAGCAGCGCTGACCAACGCCCGAAAGTATCAACAAAGGACTTTAAAAAAGCAGCCGTACGGACCAAAGCTAGATCCACCTCCGGTAAGCCCCATCCTCCTCTTCCACCTCATCACCCACGTGCTCAGACACACGTAGACACCCAAAAGGCCCAGCATCGCCGAGGGAACCTGCCCGTTCCCAGAAACAGTCCCCCTGTTAACAGCCAGGACAGTCATCCCAGGGTTATCAAACCATCCCTGGCTCCCCATCACACAGCAGAGCAACAGAGGGAGCCTATTGAGGACGGGCCGAGACAGCTGGAGAAACCTCAGCAGGTACTGTAACTGATGCAAATAGGGCAGGTTTTGTCAAATCTCATCCCCTGTCACTTAGGTTTGTTAGCCTATCTGCACCATCTAGCACCACAATGCTTAAATAGAGAAAGAAGTAAGATTCTAATTTCACTTCCTTCCTCGAGTAGGTGCTATCATTTGCACGGGATTACAAGAAACGTTTAAATAAAGGTCGCCAAAGCTAAAACAGTGTTTGCGCTCAGCAGAGCGAGAAGCCAAGCGCTGCCGTGCCGCCGGAGGACACGCCAGAACCAGAAACCAAGACGCTCCGCTGTCCAGCACCGGTCCCAGCAGAGGAGAACATCAGCAACAACACACCCATGGTGAAGACAACACCAACAACTCACAAAACAAGTTTGGAATTCATCACCGTGTAGTTTTTGTTGACTTACGTTGGGAACAGGGAGGTGCAAGAATCCTACTTCTCCCATCGGTCTTTAATGAATTATTAAATATGCATGTCCAAAACAATCGCATGTCAAATAACTAACTAATCTAACACGTTATTCCTTTCAAGAAAACACAGGAAGCTGCTTCTTTCCCCAGCTTTGAGGATGGTAATTATCTAAGATTATTCTCTCATTCCACAATTATTCAGGACACTTAACAAGGTTTTAAAAGACCCCCTTTGCTGCACAGTCCCAGGTCCCTGCGAACCAGAGGACCTTATTGATGGGATCATCTTTGCTGCTAATTACCTCGGCTGCACTCAGGTGTTGTCTGATAAAAATCCATCCAAATCTATCCGCATGTCCCAGGCCCAGGAAGCTGTCAGTCGCATCAAGGTATCGATCAGCTGTTTTGATTGTACAGCTCTGTATGTCGCCCTCTAAAGTATTACTAAAGTGTCAGTCGTACAATAGATTCACAGTTACACCACACGGCAGCGCTGTTACGTGACTTTTATTTTGACCCGCGTTAACACATTTAACAATGATTGCTTAATTTTTTTTTTTCCAGAGGACATAAAGTTCATAAAGTAGAGAGATGATGTCATCAACAGGTGCTATATGTTGTAGCTATCTACATCAACTCCTACTCTATTAGAGTAATTTAAATGGGTCAGCAGGCCGTATATTAACACAGGAATAAATGAATGTTGATATTCTGTCTGATAAAAACACTGTGTTTTTGCTGAATTGAACTCTTTGTGTTCCCAAAGGCCCAAGACGAAGACTCTCAGATGATGACAGAGGTGGACCTTTTTATCTCCACCAAAGCTGTCAAAGTGCTGAATGCAGACACGCAGGTTCGTCACCCTCGGAGGATTCTCACCCATCTTAGTGATTCGGATAAACGACAGTCATTCTTTTGCTCGCGCAGGAGACGATGATGGACAGTGCCTTGCGTACCATCTCCTACATCGCGGATATCGGCAGTATTGTGGTTCTGATGGCCCGGCGGCGCATGTCTCAGGCCGCTTCGCAGGACAGCCTGGAATCTCCCGACTCGACCAGCGAAGGGAAGAGTCAGTACAGGATGATCTGCTACGTCTTTGAGTCGGAGGATGTGAGTTTTGCATCGTTACACAAGCAGTGTTTGTGAACTTCCTCTTCAGGTTAGTTGTTGTTGAGGTGTTCTGTGGTGTGGCGTCTGAAACCTCTGTGATCTTTCTCACCTTCCTGCTGTTATTAGCCTTTCATAGCCTTTCTGCTTGAGTAGTTTTCCCCACACCTTCCCCCTCCTGTAGGCACAGCTTATCGCACAGTCCATCGGCCAGGCTTTCAGCGTGGCCTACAGAGAATTCCTCCGGGCCAACGGGATCAACCCGATGGACCTGAGTCAAAAACAATACAGTGACATCATCAACTCCCAGGAAATGTACCACGATGACCTTGTTCATTTCTCAAATTCGGACAACTGTAAAGAGGTGACCGTCTTTGAACGATGTGATTTACGATCGATGCCGCTCACCGACGGCTTCGCTAGAATCTCATTTGTTGTCGCCGCTTGCAAATCTGTGCACGCGAGTCCTACGCGTGTGAACTGAGCTCAGGTGCTTGTTTCCGTCCCAGCTGTACGTGGAGAAGCTGAAAGGCGAAAATCTGGGCGTGGTGATCGTGGAATCTGGCTGGGGCTCCATCCTGCCCACCGTCATCCTGGCCAACATGTTGAACAGCGGCCCCATCGCCCGCTCTGGAAAGCTCAGCGTCGGGGACCAGATCATGTCCATCAATGATACGAGCCTGGTCGGGCTTCCGTTGGCCACCTGTCAGGGCATCATCAAGGTACGACGCATCAGTCGTCATTCAGACTGATGAATAAACGTTAACACTCGTACGCGTACATTGACGTCTGCTCTTTTGGGACGTTTTCCACTGTGGATCATGCTTTGATTGTAATTTTTCTAATATTCTAGGGGTTGAAGAATCAGGTGAAGGTAAAGCTCAGCATTGTGAGCTGCCCTCCCGTCACCACCGTCCTCATCAAGAGACCCGATCTCAAATTCCAGCTCGGTTTCAGCGTTCAGAATGGCATTGTGAGTAAAAATCCGGCCATTATGACACTGACACAAATATTGGTGTGCTCCTATCCATAAGTATGACGGATAACGACCCATGACGTTACATGTAAGTCACATTCAGGGGGTCCTCGTGTGTTTCAGATCTGCAGTCTGATGCGTGGTGGCATCGCGGAGAGAGGTGGCGTGCGTGTCGGCCACAGAATCATTGAAATAAACGGTCAGAGCGTGGTTGCCATGGCACATGAGAAGATCGTCCAAACCCTGTCCGTGTCAGTGGGTGAGGTAAGAACTTAGCAGGCCACAACATGGCAATTTACTCTGATCACTGTTCCACACTTTACACTACCTTAAGTCCCTTACACAGACTAGTTTATAGTCGTTACTACACCCAGTATCACCCTGAAGCACAGACACACTGCAGAGGGAAAATCAAAGGAAATAGGGCAGCCTTCACTAGATTTGCATTTATGCAGGAGCTGTGAGAATCATAATGCGCGTGTTGTGTTGTTTCGATGGCAGAGGGTGTGTGTGTGTGTGTGGTGTTTAATGATATTTATCAGGCCGCGTATAATCAACTGAACGTTGCTTCTTGCTTTCTGCCTGGATAATGATTATCTGACTGCAGAGACGGATCTATCAGGAGTATTTCAAGGGCAGCTGGACCTGTTCGATCTTAAATCCAGTCCAACTTCTGGGCGGTTTGGAGTTTGACGTAGCAAACTTCTCTGCAATTACAGAGATGTTCCGACAAAAGTAGCACTGCAGCTCCCTCTCACTTTTCAGGGATACTCTTCCACTCCCATGTGACTGCAGTGTGACTGCAGTAACTCTCACTCGGTCTTGAGATTCTTTCATGAATAAGGACTCAAATGTTGTATTTATGTTATTCTGACTGTAATGTACTTTTCCCATCGACGGCTTCTACTGCACACTCGGCTCTCCCTATGATTCCTCCGTGTTCCCCTCTCATGTAAAGGTTTTTGGGGGGGTCACTGTGTGCTGGGGGACCCCCTGTGTTCTGTCCTTTGAGGTGTTGTCCTGTCCAGCCTCCTCATGGTGTCCTCTCTGGTCTCCGTCTCCCCGTCAGATCAACATGAAGACCATGCCTGCTGTGATGTTCAGGCTGCTGACGGGACAGGAGACGCCGATCTACATCTGAAGAGTGCATGGATGCGCCCGCTGCAGCTCTGCATGTCTGTCTGTCTGTCTGGTTGGGAAGGAACGACCGAGCGGTCAGTGGAAGGAGGAGAATTTATTTTTCTATCATTTTATTTTTGGCCTCTGGTTGCGATGCTGTAAAGAACATCCAGTTCTCATTTTCAGGTTTTATCTTGAATTACATTGTCATAATGGCCTTACAGTGTATATAGTCTGTCTGCCTGTCTGCCTGTCCGTCTGTCCGTCTGTCTGTAGCGCTGCGTGTGAGTTTCTGCTGTGGAAGAGAAGTAGCTTTAAGGTCATGCTTATTTTCTTATGAAGAGATAAAATTGTACATTTATTTTTTATTTAGTCATTTTTTATAATATGTGTATGAAGTTCAATACGTACTTCTGTAAATACTTTGGACTACTCAAGGACTTGGTTGGAACGGCCATTTTAATCCTATATGCATGTTGTTACGACGAATTGCTGAGCAGGCATCGATTCTCAATCGGACATGATAATCTCTTGCAGTATTAAAAGAAGATACAGTCGGCTGTACAAAGGCTCTGACCTACGTGTAATCCGGTGACGCTGAAGGCCAAAGACACAGCTACTTTTCAAAGACAGACAGTATGGATGGCCATTACCTTAGCAGAGTGTCAGAATGACTCCGAGCATACATTACTAAATGAATGTAACGGTGTAAAACTCTACCAATACAAACTCACTGCGGAATACTTGTGGGTGCTTGTTTCACTTTTATTAAGGTCAGAGACAGACGAGCCAGAAAATACATTGGAGATCAATCTGTTGTGCTTCCATCAGGACTTTGAGAGCCGTGCGTCCTCTCGGGTTTCACATTTATTCAGATCTCAGAAGGTGAAGAGGCAGAGGAGGGTTTCTGATGGTTCGCCCTGTGACGCGGCTCGTCCGACGTCTTGGAGTTATGGCATTTTGCAGGCGCTGCAAAAGTTCCTGAAGAAGACTAAGTTGACCAATAACAAACTATTCGTTCCTCCTCGTCTTTACCTTATTTGACTAAAAAGAAGTTGAACAATGGCAGAATCAGAGTCCTGTATGGATCCCATACAATGATGTCATATTTACCACTATGGAAACATAACAGTGAACAATTACAAAAAGGGAAAAAGGCGATTATGTACAACATTTTACACACACACACACACACACCACACACAGGCTCACACGGACCACGAAGACGAGTATGAAATCAGACATTCAATGCAATCATTTTCAAGTATAGGTTCGAAAAGCTTCCTGAGGAAAACCTGGTCAGCTTCTTATATGTTCCTGAAACACAAAGAAAATGACGACAATGAATATGAAGCAAAGAATCTTAAAATACTGAGGAGAGGCATGATGGATACTCAGGCCAAAGTGAAACGTTTCCCCCTTCCTGTCACCTTCTTACCGACTTGACTTCAGACGTTTGAGGTGAAATCGTCACTCCGTCCAGGAAAACAGAGTTCAGGTAGCCGTCCCTGTAACCGCTGTCTTCATCGTCGTACGTGTCCACGCCCCCGCTGAAAGCCTCTTTCATCTTCTCAGGTAGCAGAAAGTTGAACATCAGCACCAGAATTCCGATGACGGCGCACAGCACCCCTGCAAATACATCCAACGATCAAGACGGGAGCAGGACCCTCCGACCCCGATGGGTTCGCTATGCACATTTAAAGATTAAAAGATATCAACAGTGCAGTGACAACAAAAGACTCCCTGCACGTGACAAAATGACTCAACTGGAATAAAGAAATATAGAGTATGTGCCAGTTTATTGTTGGAGAAGTCAGCACCCAGCGACAGGAAGTGCAGCTCCCTCACCTGTGGCCAGAGCCAGCCAGAATGAATGGCTGTACCCGGTTACAAAAGAGTCGGTTCCTATGGAGAACACACACTGGGGAACATTCATGATGGTGGAGAAAGAGGCCATGGAGAAGAAGATGAAGGCAGACGTGGCCATCATCATGTACCCGGCGTACCGGATGACCGGCATGGAGAACAGGATGTTGGCAACCATCCAGCAGCAAAAGGCGGTCCTGAGGAATGATTGATGGACAGCTGAGTTTGTGTTTGTTCTCCTATAACAGCAGAAAGTGAAGGTGACAGGATACTGACACAGCCTGGGACTGCGAGTTCTTGGTGTTACCAGAGAGTGGCAGAGGCGTATCGTCCGGAGTATCTGTACTGAAAGATGAGGCCACACGGGCTGCTCAGGGTGAACTTCTCAGCAATGTACAGGATGGGGTTTGGAAGGCCCTTCTCCAGGGCCTCCTCGTACTCCTCCTCAATGGAGTCCTGCCAGCTGAACATCTCGTTGTAGTCGATGGTCTCATTGAACTGCGTCACAGGATTCCCTACAAGCAAAATCATGGGAGTTATGTTTTCTTACCAGGCCTGCAGGGCTTTGAGTGGACCCTGATGGATCCCTGTGCTGTTATTTCAACCAGGCAAAGATAGTTCTCTACGCCACAATAAAAGCTGAACATACAGTGAGCTCCATAAATATCAATATTAAATATGTTATTTAAGCTGTCGATCATAGCGATTGACTGTATTGAAGATTTCAGATTTGAACTGTGTCACACTTTAGTGACGTAACACCTTGAAAATCTCTATTCTCTAAAATGTAATCTCTCAGCTGCTGCACATTAAAAATACAGACATTTCAAGATAAAATGTCATGATAAAACGTAGATCGACGCCATGGTGAGCATATTTGAATCTACCCAAACACATAACTTCACGTCTTGAACCTATAAGAGGCTCAAATTTAGCACAGGGATCCATGAGGGTCCATTCAAAGGCCTGCAGATCTGAACTGAATCCAGTGTATGAATATTGTTAAACACATGAGGACAATTATTAACACTGATGACCTAATTCAAAGGAAAATGACCTGAAAACCATGAAATGTAGTTAAGCTCAGTGAAACAAACAGTGTGATGGTGCACGGTGTGTGTTAGTGTGAGCACATGACACAGTTTATGTCAGCATCTTACGGGGATCTGAGTAAAAATCTAATCCACAGCGTGTACGGTATGGTTGTTTTGCACGGTATGTGTAAGAGATAATAGTTGTGACCGCAGCGGAGATGACTCACCTTTTAGTGTAACGTTGATGCCGTACAGCCCAACGTGCAGGCCGATCTCAGCATTAACCACTGCGTTGCTGAAGGACTTATAGGTGGCATTAGTGATCATTCTGGCCTCAGCCCAGTCATTAGTAAAGTTGAGCGCTGAGACACAGATTCAGATGGATGAGTCACACACACACACACACACACAGTGCCAAGGGCAGAAAAGGAAAATGAACATTTCATCGACGTTAATGACTCTCAACGACGAACTCACCCACTATCACCACGCCGATGAACAAGCTGATGATTATCCTGAACATCCAGAACAGCCTCTGATTGGACGAGACACGACAAGTTGAAGGTGACTCGGTGGAAAACACGTTTGTCATTTTTCACACTTTGTGGATTCACACTCACCGACTTCCCTCGGATCCCTGGCAGAATGAGAAGAAGACTCGCCGCTAGCACAAGGAAAACCAGAATAACGGTGAGCAAGCGGCCACTGAAGATGAAGGAGGTCCTTTGTAGATGGTAGAACGGGTAAATGTCATCGTAGAAAGCCATCCTAGCCCCAGATCTGAGAGCAGACAGTGTAACAGAGAGGGCTGTGTTAGTGCTGGGCTCTCAGTTTCCTCTAGATGTGGAGATACGTATGTTGTCTCTGACTCCAGATAAGGGACGGTGCATTATTACCTCCACGCTGCAGCACAAAACACACACATGCATTTAACCACATTCGTCTACGTCACGCACAGCGCGTATGCATCCTCGGACCCGATTAATACGAACACAAAACTGAAGAAATGAAGGAGTTCAAAGGTGACGGGAAGACATTTCACCGGTAAGGTAAAGTCCACGGGAGCCCTCTTACCTGACAGTGGAAAGCTGAGGAGCGCAGAGGAGACACAAAGTGTGGACGTTGAGGGAACATACACTTCTTTTATAGCAGACGCCTCCTTTGTGTC
>OMNV01009717.1:117359-138913 GCA_900303265.1 Brotula barbata | reverse complement strand
AACGAACTCACAGTTTATGTGCAAAAACACTTAAGGTATTCAAATAGTAGTAGTAATAATATATATAATATATAATATATTCAAATAGTAGTAGTAATAATAATAAAGTATTATTATTATTATTATTATTATTATAATAATAATAAATAAAAATAAAAAAATAAAAATATATATATATATTCATTTTATTATTATTATTATTATTACTACTACTACTACTAAGAAGAAGAAGAAGAATGCTACGATTATTACTCATTCCGACTCACAATTTATCATTCAACGTCTGTTCACAAGGCGGAACTATTGTGCTAGGAACAAAAGCTCAGCGCAGACCGGACCAATGAATGTAGTAACCGGAAGTTTATCAAATTAACTTGTTGTTTTGGTTAGCATGTAGGCTGTGTTGTTTTCCTTTCATTTTCTCATTGAAAACAGCGAACGTTAACACAGAATGGAGTCAGCGGGACCTTCGCTACATGCAGTATGTACAAATCATTTGTCTGTCAGAAGTGTTTGACTTGTGTCGATCAGAGAAATGCATTAAACTGTTGTAAGGGGAACGAGCTGTTGGGGCCAATTGAGCTGCATAACACATAACTTTTTGTGTCGTTTAACAGCATATATTGTCGTGTGCTGTCTCTGTGTTTTAAAACAGCTAAATTCCCGCCGTAATAACTGACACAAGCACTTGATGAGTCATGGCGTGTGTTAATTTCTTGCATCAGTGACGTTTTAACAATTCTTCGTCTGTGGTTTTTAAATGAGGAAATGAACTATCAGTCATTACTGCAAAACCGCTCCTCTGGAATAACAACATGCACAACTATCCGTTAGCTTTCAGCGAGCCATGCATTTTAGGACATATTTCTGTATTTCTGATTTTATATTATAGTCACCACCAGGCTTTGCCAAGTAACCATTCCTTAGTCAACTATGAGTCACACTACTAATGTGGATATCTGTAGCATTTTTCATAAAATTGGTTTGCAAAATGCGAGTTCAAGCTTACTGTAATATTGTACAATACACACGCTAACGTAGAGGTTTGGGGTGGAAATTTCAAACCTTTGAAACGTCAAATGTTGAATTTAAACGTTCATGTATTTGATGGGAACATCATGATATCAGTGCAATTATGGAACAGAATCTATGCAATATCTGGTACTTGTTTTAATTCGGTATTTTCTGTGTTGTGGCCACCACAGATTATCTTGAGATTATCACTTTTCTATATTAAATCAAAATAACATAACAAATGAACCAAGAAAGGCCCGTGATTAAATTTTTATTGACGGAAGTGCACAGACTCACACAAACCACATCCTTGATTGCCGAATTGCTGAGATGTTTTAGATGCCAGTTCTTTCAGTTATGTAATTGAAGAAGCTTTTGGGATGAGAGGCGAAACATCTTCAAGTATCTTCAACTAAGTCCAGTTGCCCTCAATTTAACCCCTCTGACATCTTTACATTTTTTCCACCACCAAACAACTATGAAACATATTTGTTCCTTCTAACAAATGATGAAGTAAATTAAGTATATTTAAACATATCTATTAAATAGTGTTCGTTGTGAATGTCAGCTAGTCAACTGGGTCCAGAACAACACAAAGTGGCATCTAGGATTTGAACTTTTAGAAGGATTTTTCATCAAGGAGTCATACTCGCAGGCTTGCTGGCTCGGTGTTTTAAACCACGATTCAGCACAATTCGGAAACCGCAAGTTTCATTGCATTTCAACATTGTTTGAGCTTCAGATTAGAGCATTCCTTAATTCCTTACAACTGTTTGCTTCTGCTATAGGTTTATTGATGCTGCTAAAATCATCATATCAACAGCTGGTTTGTACTACGTCAAACTGTCATTGGCTTTAGTATTTGACTTATAAATGAAACCTCTTTTTGTCTGTAATATTTGTCATATTAAGTGACAATGTTTTGTTGTTGTGTACTTTTTTCAATAGTTAGACCATTCAGCAGATATGATGCGGAGCACAGAAGGGGACCCTCTGGTGGAAGGGCCTTTGATCTCGGCTGATGCCCTCTACTCTGCTATCAGTAGAGAGTTTCAGACTTTACCGACGCACTATCACTCTGCCCTGCTGTCCCTAATACATGTATGATAAATAAACACACGTGCATGAAATTAAAAAATACATTCGTAAAACCATGTTATTCCACATCTGTATACTTTTGGGAATGTTTTATTATGGTTTTATTCTATTATATTAACTAAACTTTTATGGGAGGACAGAATTCATGTAGTACCGAGTAATCAGTTTAATACAACACATACAAATTACCCACTTTCCCCTCTGGGATCAATATTGTATTTCTGATTCTAATTAATCAGTCCCCCATTTTAACCTTGTTACTAACAGTGATGATTTTGTCGCTGTGCTCTCATTCTTTCAAGGTTGTGTATCTCGTGTTGTGCATCTGCGTGGAAGTGCTGTGTGTGCTGGAATTTGGCGAAGACGAGCAGTGCAAGAAAATATTGGGCAATGTGTCAGGAGGAAGTGTTGTCGTGTTTGGGAAGGTGGCTCTATGGATGTTGGTGATATTGTTCACTTGGTATGTGCAGTACCAACACAGTCAAGCCAGGAGGAGAGGATACTTGCGATTCTACAGACAGACACGAGAACTGAACCAACTGCCCTTCGTCATTCATTCCACAGGTACACTGTTGGGTAATTTCTGTGCACTTGTAGAGATGTGTTTTCTCCACAAGATGGCAGCAGTACAAAATAAAGATTGTGTTTCTATGCGTAGGAAATGTGTTGCTGTTGGTCATTCTGACTGCTGGACTGTCACAGACTGATCTCACCTACATGGTGATCGGGATTCTGAGTTTGGAGCTTTTGGTGGCGTTGCCGTTCCTGCTCTATTACACAGGTAAACTGATCCCCGATGTAATATTTAAATGAACAAATGGAAATCTGAATGATGCTTGTTGTAAGAGAGCAGCAACATTTTTGGATTGTTGCTGGGTTATAACGTCATTCATTGCCTACCAGCTGTCCTGTTGATGGTGAAAATAATATCAGCAGTGCTAAAAGCTGAGACACACCCTGCAGGTTTCTTTGCATACAAACTCTCAACACCCTAACTACCCCCACCATGCTCTCCCTCTCTCTCTCAGTACATTCGCATCACAATACCTGCCCAGCCCTTTTCAGGCTCGGCAGCAAGACAACAAAATTGGCTCCCTGCCCAGTTTCTCTCTCTTTTTCTCCCCCTTCATTCTCCCTCTACTTCTTTTTTCTGTCTGCCCATGACACAGGAATAACAAAACAGACAGATTCATTTAATGTTTCTATTTTAAGATTGTCATAATGGAGGATATGGAAACTTATTTAAGTTTCAGTGTGAAGATTCTTTAATTCTGGTGGTAGGGTTGTCCTTCTGTATTACTAGATATCTGTCAGTCTTGGTCACAGCTCATATACGTATTTGATGATCAACTACTCGATTAACAATTGGAATGTAATTCCAAAATAATCGACAGCAGAAGTGTTAGTCACTCTGTTTTAGATGCCGTAGACCAAATCAGTTACGGTAAATGACAAGCATTCCAGGATTTCTGTAACATTTTATATTTTTGGTTCTCAGAGAATGATATCAGATCACCAACAATTTCATTGGTTGCTCCTTCTTCTGGTGCCACCATCAGGCCAAAATGTGCATTTTTTTAAACAATAAACAATTTGGCTGTCATAAATGTTTTTTTTGGCACAAGTGTGCTCCTTGTTTTAATAATGAACCAGTCTATCCTTTATTCCCAGCACTACTATAAATCTAAGTAGGCTAAGATCATGAATTATTTGGTCAATTCCAACCAACACGTTCGCCTTGACACGCTTATGAATAATGTGCATAACATCCAAAATGCAGAGAGGTTAATCTTTTCAATGTGTTAATCACTGTATTAGCTGTAATTGCAAACCATGTTACATTTCACTGGTAAGGCTGCAAGAGCACTAGCAGATATGTTTCATCAGCTGATGCTTTAAAGCATCCTTAGATTCTCTTTTCCATGGCTTCCCATCGCTGAATTGTAATAGAAAGTCAAACTTGAATGCTCAGTAAAGTTAACAAAAAATTGAAAATTCTTTATTTATAAAAACCTGTGGCAATTTAGCAATGGTAGACAAAAAAATGATAAACTAACCATGCAGGCTCTTTCTCATTGTTATTTAATAGCAAATTGTCGCACAACATGCTCACAGTTTGTAAAGGAAAAGTGCAGTTAAAGCTGCTGTATCAGAGGATATTGATATTGAAGAAGCTGTGTTGAAAGGAAATTCATATTAAAGGCGTGTTTGGCAGCTGAAGGGCACAGATTGGGTTTGTGATACCAGAAGCAAGGAGAGGAGATAAGAGGCATTAGGATTTAGCCTACCCAAGGGGTAGCCCTCAACCCACTCCACCCAAATACAGAGAGACACACACGCACACTCATGCATTGTCCTCTTGTTTACAGTGGGGCTGATTCGGCATGTGAGGGGGTATGTGTGTGCACCCATTGCATTCCAGGTCAGATCAGTGCAGTCATCCACAGCTCAAACTCAGAAACGCCTTACAGCACAAACCTCTTAAGCACGAACACATAGGCAATCACGAACACACACTCACACACAACCTAACACAGAGTGAAGGTGACCTGGAGGTTTCATGAAAGCAGTGACAGAAGAATGCTGTGTTTTTGACCGAGTGAGAGAAGGAGGGAAATGTCAAGCCTGCAGCTATGAAGTTCCATAGAGGAAGGCCTCGTTCAAGCGCTCTTTGAAGTGCATGATTGTGATTGTGAGTGTGTGTGAGTGTGCATGTGCGTGCCTCTGTTTGTGTGTGTGTGTCTTTGAGGTTTGCTGTATGTATCTGCCTGTCCTCATTTTAACCTGAATACACTCTCTTCTATAGGCCTGCATGCTCCCTACACTTCAAAGACAAACCCTGGCCTTCAAAGGCTTAATTTTGAATACATCACTGCTCTGCTGAGTTAGAATTTAGTACTGCAGGGCAGAGAGTGACACACACACGCACACACACTGGCAGTCTCTCACACACACGTACATGCACAGAACTTCGAGCATAGAGCTTAAAGCTTGAATCCGACTCAATATTTTGATCCAAACCCAAAACCAAGATTACTAAGCCAATATTGATTTCTGGGTCTGACCTATTTTCAGAGAGGACCTTCTGATTCCTTCCATATGTATGACTTAAATGTTCGCATTCATCACAGTGCAGACAAATAATCAGAATATGGAGTGGATGTAAACTTAATGATTGTTTATGAATAATCCAATCCAATGCATGTTGTGCCTTTCTGTCCCCGTGTCCCAGCTAGAGGGTGATGACTGGCACTTTCCCTCACGTCTCTTTACATAAGTAAATGTCAGTCATTTTCCATTTCCTTCTGATTCAATGAGAGTACTTGTGACAAGCGTATGTCTTAGCGTTAGCTGTTAGCACCTCTCTATCTGCCCTGTGAGCACCCGGAAATGTCCACTTCTTCATGAGTGATTGAAGCTTCTTAGATCTGAGGTATCACCATAGACCAGGTCGATCACTGTCTGTCCAGTGTGTGTGTGTGTGTCTAACATGGACGTGTGAAATGTGTCGCCTCCTTCTCACTGTAGTGTCTCCCTCTCTCCATCCATCCTTCTTTCTGTCCCTCTTGTGCTCTGTCCTTCTCTTTTTTGTATCTTTCACCCAAACCTGACCTCACCCCTAACACTTCACCTTTCACTGTACATGTGTACATGTGTACTATACTGTGCAGTTATTCATTGCCTTATTGGATGTACTATAAATTTCATCAGTATCTGAATATGAACTACAGCATGATGGATTTACCCTCAATGAATTAAGGGTGCCTCAGTCAGCCATCCACATCTCCTGGTTAACAAAACTTGGCTATACTCCCTACATAAGCTGGTCATGAGCTAGTTTCCACGTGCATGAGCCAGAAAGATCAGTCATACGTAAACATCCGCAACCTATACTCATCATATAAACACCATAATTATACATAGAAATGGGCATAAAATAACAACAAACTGATTGAAATCTGGGATGTTGCTTTGCAGTAACAAACCGTGAATATGAGATTGTAACTCTCGTTTGCATTTCCTCATCTTAAAAACCCTCTTTAACTGATTCAGATGCCATGTATATTCACCAGATACAAAAAGTTTTCATCATACACCACTCATTTATTTTATAGTATTAATAAGATGTTATTATCATTAATAGTTTCATAGCTATATTAAAACAAGTGCTTATCATAAAAAATGGAAAATGAATGCACTTCTCTTTCTGGAAATCCTATTTAAAGCAATAAAGTGTATGTTGTTTATAGCGCTGTTACTATGATGAAGGTATTCTCAGTAATCAGATAATAATTAACGCTCAATTTGTTTCTTGTTTTTTCTCCAGTGAAACTATGACCAAATTCATCATGCACCCATCATTAGTTGTTACAAGGATACAGATGTTGATTTTACTGATCTTTATTTGCTCAGAATTTCAACAGATTTTCAGTATTTGCAACAAGACTCTAAGCTTTTTAATATTAAAGATTATGATATATTTTATAAAATAATGATCCACAAGTTCCAGTGTGCAAGTAAACCAAGCTTTTTTCCTTTTCCTTGGTGTGAGCTGGGAAAGAGTTTACATTTTGCCCTGTGAATGTTTATTGTAAACATTTCACCAACATTTTCCTTTGTCATTTTTAGAGCCAGAAAAGACAGAATCACCCCGTCCGTCCACCTACTATCCTTAATGTCACTGACTTTCCTGGAATGTTTCTTTTTCACATGTGCTTGCTCACTATTGTTGTATTTACAAACACACACACACAGAAATTTAGGGTCTCATTATGCAGGAATGCGCAGTATTTCTGTGGACTGTGTGAGTGTGGATGTTGAGATGAGTTGCCGCACTGTAGCAAAGTAAAGATAGCGCTCTTTAGAACCTCCCTGACAATTTCCTCTGGCTAATGATACTCAGGCTTATCAATACTCTGCAGCCCCTCCCTCTGCCCTCACCCCGCATTCACACAAAAACGCATATCACAGCCTTATCTCCATTAAAACAGTGCCGCCATCTCCCCATGCATTCCTGGTTCCTCTTACAGCTACTGTATACTACGCACACACACACACTCACACACCTTGCCGTTAACCCCACCCCTTGTTTAAAGGTATATGTTACGGGTGTGAGAATTAGAGGTTTGAGTGCAGGATATGGCAGCCCATAAGGATTAAGTGCAGGATATAACAGCCTGTACGTGTTTAGGAGAGAGAGGAAAACAGTAAAAAAGAAATGTGAGTTGTTTCCCGCTTGAATGATTCACGTTGATCATTAAGTCTCTCAGTGTCTGGATTCCCCATGGGTTTCCTTTCTACCCTTTTCATCTGTATGGAATTGCCTGAAGTTTGAAAACAGATTTAAGGGGTGAATGCGTGGACAATTAGATTATCAGCAAAGAGAAGATGCAGTATGTGCTGATGAAAGCCGATTTATTTTTTTGTTAAAAAGTCTCAGTTCTTTCCTCTGCATCTTTCACTGTCAGCTAAGACAAACTGGCCTGTGCCTGTTTCAACGTTATAGCTATCACTCCATTTAAAAGCCCAGAATAACGAGCTGAAGAGGAACCAGGTGACTTGGTGGTTTTAGACTGGTGTGACCACAATGTCCTGGTTCAAATGTGGTTTGAGACCTTGTTGAGCGTTTTCTCCAGGGCTACTAATAAAAACACCACATGTGGTGTGCGTGTGTGTGCATGGAGATTCATTCATTTTAATAATTGGCATCTTAGCTGGGAATGCAAACCTTTGGTGTGGTTTCTTTGGGGAAATCTAAATGTCACACTAACACAAAACACCCGATGATGTGCTTTGTATCCGGATGTAAACCTGCTATGTGTTTGATAATGTGCAACTGAGAGGCTGCTGTGTAAAAACATTTAACGTTATGGAGAACTGATATTTTTATGTTAAAAATAATACAATAACACATGATTTTCTTGTTGACCAGATTGACAAATGTGAGTAGACATGTTTAATACCATGTATATTTCTGAAATATTTTGAAATTGAAGACGGGAACAGACACAGAACATGTGTTGCAATTGCACCGTTGCCCACTATCTGATATTTCCCCCAAATGGTTCAGCCCTTGGTGAAGGTGTTTTTGCTTTCCTTTTTAGTCGTGGTGGTTCGGTTCAACAGGGAGCGAGCTGCCCCAGACGTGAGCCAAGAAGAACATTCTCACACCTTCAGTATCACAAGCCACCAGACTGAGACTGGCTTCAGGTAAACCGATCAAACACCAGGCACACACACACACACACACACACACGTTGAAACATTGCATGGTTCACCTTGTTTGTGTCTCTGTGTGACAGAGAGGGCTCCAATCTGGAGGAGTTGGTGGAAAAGCAGGCCGACCTGATCGAGTACCTGAAACAGCACAACAGCTTACTGAGCAAGAGGCTGCTGAACGTCACTGTTCAGCACTGACCGCAGTCCAGCCTCTTCTTCCCAACAAAGGAGGGCAGGGATCTGTCGGATGGAAAGAGACGATTGACAAGTGTCCCTGAGTAAAAGGTGTAACCAAAGGTGTGTGTAGTTTACAAAAGAAATCAATGTACAGACACACACCCACACCTGTATGCATAGACTGAGACAGAAAAGCCCCTAAACGTGGCATCCTCTAAAAGGGATCACCTGAGATAAACAGATAAAGCAGGGAAAAGGAGATGTGGTGGGTGGAGAAGAGTCGTGGGTCACAGATCAGAGGTGAAGAGCTTTTATTACCGGGATACGACCCCTAGTGACCTGTGTCTGTGACTGTGTATGGCACAAAGAAACAGAAAATTGTTGCACTGATCAGCTGTGACAAAGCTAATGCACTGACGGAGGAGGAGGACGAGAAGGAGGAAGGTGAAGTGATTTGGTTTATCAGGGTGAAATATCACTGTAATTGTCTCAAAGTGCTGTTTTACCCGTTCATGTGTGTATGTATATATTAATGGTTACGTTTTGAATGAGTTCTTGTACGAATGTGTTGTTGACTGTTGTTGTTTTTTTTTCTGTTTGGCCACGAGTTCACTTGTGATCAAAGTCAAATAAATCTTTAAAATCCTAATCTTTTGTTCTGTTTAACTTGGAGACATTCAGGGCAAGAGAGTAACAAAAGTGCAGCAAAGAAGAATCTATTAGCTGTGAAATCCAAATTCGTTCGCCTCCACGTTATACAAGGCCTAATCTGCTGTAATGTACTGTAGGACTTCAACACAGTCTATTACAGTTGTAACAGAACAATGCCAACATCAACCGGCGTGAATGCATTCTCCCGCCTTGTGGTTTCTGTGTTAAATTTCATGGGTGGCATCAGCAGTCACGAGAATCTGCCTAAGAGAAATATGACGTCGTCATTTGAGCTCTCTGTGTTTGTTCCTATTGTGTCTCCTTTATGTCACGGGGTCCATAACTCCACAGGGTGCTCAGAATTTACGACTCTTTTCCCAGCGCTAAGTTATCCAGGGAACTGCTAACTGGATTCCAGTTAAATTGGTGGCTTTTCAGTATATATTTAATTTCAGATTAGTTTTACCAAGTATCACACACAGATTTAAAATTCATTTTAAATGATCTCCCCCGTCCCACACATACATGCACAATTTTGTACAGAAAAGACAAAGCTGGGAGCATGGCTATATATACATTTTATTAAAAAGGTTAAAGCATCATTCATTAAACATTTGAAGTGCATACATACATTATAAACACTGTAGAAATACTATAGGGAAGCTGTACACGTTCTTTGGTCTATAGCTTGCAGGTAGAGTGAAATAATTGTGATAACCACAACAAAGGTTTAGCTTTTTGAAGAAGAGGAGCAAAGGTGCTAATAAGAGGACACACACTGCTCTGTGGCCGCTAGTCTGCCGTATAATGTAGGACATAGTGGATATGTACACATATTTGTTACATCTCTGACACTCCACTGTATTTGGTGACAGCTATGTGCACACTTCCGTCTTTATCTGGCATTTTCACTGTCCCATAATGTCTCCACACTACACTCTGTCCTGGTGTGGATGTGGGTCCATTGCATTTGGGACAAACGCCGTTGTCGCTTCATATTCGTGTTTCTCTCCTTGTGCGTCTACCTGTAACAGAGAAACACAGAATTTTAAACACTCCACTTGACACCAAAACTGCCTTCATTAAGGGCAAGATTTATGTCTTTTTTCCCCCTGCATGAACTTCTGTTCTTTGTGGATACACACCTCTGCCACTAATCACACACACATTATTAACTTCCACCTGCAGCTCTCTAACCTGGTTTTGTTCCATGGATCACCCCGAGACCACTCATAACTCCTGCGTTACACAGAAACACATGTCGGTGTGTGTGTGTCTATGTGTCAGCCTCACCTTATGGAAACGGTACCCTGGAGTGTAGAGGCAGGCAGCGTCTGTGTAAACAGTGGTGTCTGTGGTATTTCCTCCTGAGGTTCAGGAAATCTGAAAGAAAAAAAGATAGTTGATTGATTCATCACGCAAACAAAATCTACATACGTGTGTCTTTCATTAGGTCTGGGGTCATCTGGGTGCCTTACGAATGAACTGTCGCTTCAAATGTCTTTGTAGTATGAGTTACAACTAAACCTGGGCCTGTGGAAATTTCCCACATTGACATGCCTAATTAATCCCAAATGATCCAATCGCTGAAAAAAGTATTTTTACGAATGTATCCACCTGCTGAAGGCTAAATGAGAGCTCCCTCTGCATGTCGTGGGTTTTATTGTGAAAAAATAGCCGAAACCCCCCTCCCAAAACCCACTGTTAATAAAGTGGGACACACAGAGGAACCGCATGATTATGTTTAATGTCCCTAATAAATGGTCTTCACAGGCAGGCCCAGGAAGAGCTCAGCTCCCGGATGACTTTATGACTCTTCCTCCCCCCGTCCTGCTCTGCACGCCTGAAGGGAGCTTCTTTACACTTGGCACCGCTCCTCCATGTCATGTTAATGCTGCGTGGGTATTTGTATGGCGTTTTAACACCGCGGTTAACAAAAGCGCGCCGGAGCGCCTTCCAGTGGGGACAAAGGACGCACACAGATCACCCTGATCCCCGGCGGCGCCCCGCTCCTCCTCCCGTCCCTCTTCCTCGCCTCATCATCTCCTCTACATCACGCGAAACCCTAATCACGAACCTCAAGCCCAGCGTCTCCTCTCTATTATTTTTTGAGCAACAGCTGTTTCTCTGCGCCACAGGTCAAAGGGCGGATTGCTTGGTTGGTTTTACGCACGGGAGGAGCGCACCTGCTGAATATTGACGTTGATTTTCACATTGCGTTCAAATACTTTTTAAACTATTTAAACTGTAGGTTAACCATCTACGGGTCCATTTAAAAAAAAAAATCAGTTTTGATTTCAGCCAAAAGTCCCACATTTACGACGATACCAAATCTTTATAAAACGATACAAAATAAGTAGAATTTGATGGGATTTTTTAAAATTACGCTGCTCTAATGGATTTTTTAGAAGCTTGCCAGTAAATTATTAGATTTTCATGACTTTTTTTGAATAACATACTGAATCATGAATGGATTATAGTCCGAAAAGTTCTGCAAGATTTAGTCTCCCTGGACTTTGTCTAAGAAGAATTTTCATGCACAGGCAGAGCTCACTTATCCTGACAGATTCATCCTGAGCTGCTGAAATGATTCCTTACTAAATGAATGTTTAATATGAACAGTTACGAACCAGAAAATTAGATTTTCAACAAGCAGCATATCCTCACTTTTGCAAAATCCTGCAACCAGCAAATAGCAATAAAAATAATTTGAATGTGTACCTGGTCTGGCGGAGGACGCTGAAGCTAGAAGAGCGATGAGCAGCAGCAGCAGGTAGAGTAGGTTGAAGATCCTCATTGCTGGATTGCGGTGAGCTTCCACACAAATTCACAAACTTCCCAAAATTCAGGAGGATCCCCCTGAATCTAATCCGGCTCGGACGGATGCTGTACTTCTCTCTCTCTCTCTCTCACACTCTCCCTCTGCTGTGTCTTTGAGTCCAGAAGGCCGCAGATGAATCCAGTATGCAGCAGGTGATGCTTCTTTCCCTGAGGATTGTGAGTGTGTGTTCACTGAGAGTGTGTATGTCCAGTGTCTCTGTCTGATTGTCTCGGTGTCTGAGAGCAAAGTGACGAAAGGTGCATCTCCCCCCACTGCCTTTAAACTTTTACGGGGGTAGGGGGGTGGGTGGTGGGTGTCACTCCCACACAGCCCCCACCTCAGCCCGTCACACACACACACACACACACACACACAAACGCATGCATGCCCTCACATACGCACACAATCTCTCTCTCTCCCTTCAGCATTGCACATATTGACCCCACATGTAGAGGGTAATTCAAATTGACAGGAAACCCCCTCCTTGTCCCTTTAACACACTCTCTCCCAACTCCATTGTCCGTGAGTGTATGTGTGTGTCTTACTTTGAGTGATTATTTATATTAAATGTGAAACAGGGAGAGAGAGAGAGAGCGAGAGAATCAATTTACTGCTTAAAGCACGAAAAACTCCACATAAACTCTGAACTTTGTCTTTCAACCTAATGGAGCGAATAGGCTCCCCCCTCCCTCATTGTCCCCTACCCCCACATGACACAGAGGGAACACATCTGGGGCTCTTGGGGTGGGATGTGTGCTGTATGTATGTGGGGGGTGGGGGTGTTTGCACTGAGCATTTTTGGGGCAGGAGTCCCAAACTCTGGGATGGCCTAGAGTCCAGTGATGCAATGAACTAACAATAGCTGGAGATCTGTGTGTGTCTGAGACGGCGTCTACTGGCTGTCTGTGTGTGTGTGTGTCTGTATGTTTTTGTACATAGACATCCTTGATACAGTTACTTCATGAAAATTCTGTAATGGGCTGATATCATAGCGATATGCGGACTGAGTGTTTACCTCTGGTAACTCCTTAGTAAGCATTTTCGGCCTATCCATGCTAAAAAATGTGTGTATGCAGGAAAATAAGAGATAAAATAACGCTTTATTAATCCCTTAGAAGAAATTTTAGTGTAACAGCAGCAGAAACGAAAAGACACGGCACAATATAATAATGCTTAATATGTAGAGTGAATAAAGATATAGAGTATAAACACATGTAATCATTGTGTTTCTACTCTGAATAGCCGTATGGTGATGGTATTATAACTGTCAGTGTGCTGTTATGAAGGCGGTATCAGCAGGTAGGTTCAGTTGAGTTCACTTGGTTTGACATCAGCTCTGTGGTTTGCCAGCGTGGGCCTCATTAGCGTGTCTGCTTACGGCCGTCTCTGCCGGCTGAGTCTCTGCATTCAGCAGCCGGCTAATGAATTAACACATTAAGATGAAATGTCAGCCATTACATGTGAATGAGGATTAGAGAAGCAGCAGGACACTAATGGACCGCCGGGCTGAAAATGCTCACACAGACTTTGAACAAGCATTTGAACCAACAACTCCCCTCAGCACTCAAAAAATAGACAAAAGAGGACTGACTCACCCACATTTCTGGGTTTTACTAGTGTGTGTGTGTGTGTTTGTGTCATTGTGTCCTTGGAAGTGTTACCTTTATTGCTTTATGATGTTTACAGAAATGTTGCCTGAAATGGCAAGAGATTCTTCCTGAATTTGGTTGATGCACAAGCACACACAAACACACACACACACACACACACACTCAGTGCATGCGTTCGTCCTGCTGCAGTGAGTTAGCATCGGTCGCTATGTAGTTTGTAGCTCTGTTTCAGTTTGCATATCAGCTGCTATTGTCTTTTAAAAACTTTTATTTTACCCCTGTTCGAATATGCTAATTTAAGGCCAATTGTAATTCAGAGCCACCTGGTATCCACTACCCAGTAACTGCTCTCTCTCTCTCTCTCTCTCTCTCGCTCTCTCTCTCTTGCTCTCTCTCTCTCTCTGAGGGGTATAGAAATTTCCCCATCAGCTTTTCTTTGTGAAGCATGTTGTAATATTTACTCTCCCTGGGATTTATACGTCTTCGCAAGGATTACCTAGCCTGCTCAAACACTCCCCTACGAGAAGAGCCATGAGCACACACACACAGACACACACACACACACACACACACACAAACACACAGGTCAACCTTACATTACATTCAGCCATGCACTGGTTGAGTTTGTAAATCCCACTGCTTTTATACAACATGTGTTTTGTAATTAAACTGCCACCCTCGAGGAAGATCCATGCATCGTACTCACTGTCTTTCTTAAAGTGTCAATACACCATTTACTTGTATGTGTCTTATATGGCAATATTATATTTGACTGGCCTAACTGTGATGATTTATTAGAAATTTTATTTGGAATTGGGAATTTGTAGTTTTAATTTCTCCTTCTGGTCTCCCTTGCTGTAAGAAGTAGATTCTGATGGACACACACACAAATTTAAACATATACAAGTATGAACTACTCAATTAGTAAATAGTAGATTATTAGATTTTCAAAATGATCGATAATAACAGTTGATGCACCACTCTATGCAGGAATGGACGCCACCCTAAGAACGGGAAAAACACTGATGATTGCATGTCAGCGTGCATCTTTGTGAAATTTTGTGACAAGAGGAGAGTCAGTGAGTATCTGTGTTTACTCAGAGACAAACTCTTAAACACTGAGATATCCACCAATCCAGTCTCATCGATACCAAATGTATCAAGATCTATTCTGGAGATCCATATAAAATCATATCAAAATACATTTGGAGTAAAATAAGTAATAGTAAAAGTAATAAGAGTAATGGATGCTTGTATTTAAAAAAAATATATTATTATCATTACTTTATTTTTGAAATTATACTATTATTATTACTTTATTTTTAAAACATGTTATTATCAGTATTTTTATTTTTAAAATTTGATTATTGTTTTCTTTCTTTCTTATGAATTAAAAAAAATGCTTTCCTAAATTCTATACTCAACTATAAAAGGCTTGCAGAAGTGCAAAACTAATAATTAAATCTGTCTCCTTTAAACAGCCTTAAATGATTTGCATTAGCACCAGTCAAAGAGAGATAGATTGATGTTATTGATCCTGTGGGAGTAAATGTTATCACAGCAGACCTACAGTGTGTACACAGTGTGTTCACCTGTCGTACAGAGGTTATATAGAGTTATGGTGAACTGTAGGAATAATTTCCTGAACCGTTCTTTGTGACAGCTGAGTTGTATGTATCTGTTTGAAAACCAACTCTTCTGTCTTTGTATTGTGTTGTGGATGGGATGAGACAACGTGTCCATGATGGAGAGTAATTTGTTCAGTGACCTAGCACTATAGCCTGAAACACCGATTTTAATCCAAAACGCACAATTCTGTTCTGCTTTCAGCTTTTGGAGGGTGTACTGTATATTCAAGCACCTTTTATTTGTGGATTTCGGTCCATTTAAAAACATGTTGTGTGTGTGCCTCAGATTGAGGTCTTTGCTGTTATTAGGTCTGATAGCATTCATGATTGTTATTGTCTTCCTTGTGGCTGTGATCTTTACGACTATGGAGGAAGCTTCACCCTCTCATCCCCACTTTACTCTCCTTCTTCCTGTCTCATCATCTACAAACTAGATACTGTAGGTGGGTGTGTAGATAAAGAGCTTCCTCCCTGATAAAACCCCACCTTTACTCGGCTCCGGCTCTTGCTGTTAAATCTTACTGCATCTGTGCAATACATTCATGTACAAAACAAGTATATTTATGTACAGAGATTACACGGCCATATAAAACAAACTGGAATATCTGCTCCACACCTGCCTTGTTGTTTGTCTTTACGGGTGTAGTCCCGTATCTGTATCTGTGATCTGATGGGTCCGTTTGTTGTCTATCGTTACGAGTGAGAGTGATTCTGTTGTCATGCCGTAAAGGTCGTCAGCGTTAATGGGGGCCGCAGCCAGCCACAGTCTAATTACTCTTAAGCCCCTTTATCTGTAAAAGCTCAATATCGACCTCAATGGACGCACATACACATGCATATACAAGTGCACACCCAATACGCACACACAGTATAGCCCATCAGCACACACCAGTCAAGATGAATCACAACACGAATGAGCAGAGCGTTCATCTCCATCATGGGAGAAAAAGAGAGAATCTTCTGACTTCATCTTAATTCTTCATCAGCTCCTCCCCTCTGTGCAACAACTAGAAGGCTGACTGTGGAGGAGTGACGGAGGGCTCAGGGGTTAAGGGGCAAACTCAATAGGGAGCAGCAGCTACCCCCATGTTGTCACCATGCAAGGGTTTCAGGGGCCAAAAGTCACTTGTTTTGTTAAATCCTAAACCAGACACAGCGGCTGCTGCTGTAGAAACACAAACCTACCGGGTTACTGTGTGTGGCTTAAACAGCATCAGTTAACATGACAAAGAGAAAAAAACAGAACAAATTTGAAGAAATGTCTGCCTAATTTCACAAAATTTCATTGGAATCAATGCAACTGGGATGTGATACTTAATAAAAACTCTAGGTGGCGACAAAGAGGCCAGAACTTCATTCGACAGAAACAGTTTTGTCCGACTTTATAGAAATTACAGCAGAGAAAATAAAGCAAATACAAAAAAAAACCCTTAAACAATTACACAGTTCAAAGTCAGAACAAAGAACAACATACAAACTTGTAATAACATTAAGTGCAAAATGTTGCAACAGCCATCATTCTCATGTCTTCTAAAGACCTTGTTCCCCCCAAAAACAACCGGATCGGCACAAAGTGGTTTCATTAGGCACAATATCAGCCAACAATTAATGTGTAAAAGTGAAATTATTCACGTCTTCATAAGCAACTACCAAATGCAATGGTTTTTAAAAAATATATTCTTTATACAGGAAAATCTGCAATTTACTACAACATATTTGTTCTGTAACACATAGACTGTACATTTTATATTCCCATTACAATACTTTGTATCACAATATCCTTTTATATTCTCATATTGAGGAGATTAATGTAGTTAATCTGATGTTGATTCTCTTTTTTTTGTTTTTTTTCTTCTCGTTTTGCTGCTGTGACGAAAGAATTTCCCCTTGAGGATGAATAAAGTACCTACCTATCTATCTATCTGTCTGTCTGTCTGTCTGTCTGCCTGCCTGCCTTTCTGTCTGTCTGTCTGTCTGTCTGTCTATCTATCTATCTATCTATCTATCTATCTATCTATCTATCTATCTATCTATCTATCTATCTATCTATCAATCTACAGAGAGGCACAAGTTAAGTTACTGACAACACCATGTTGTATCAGGCTCTGAGGGACCCCTGAACTCTTGGGCCCTTGGGCAGTATGCAGTAATCCATGAATCCCTGCATGGAATCACATGCAATGTTTCACCCACTGGTCAGATTTTAGAATTTAAGTGCATTCCCTGAATCTAGCTGTTCTCATCATGTGCCTCTTGATTGTCAGTAAAACAAAAAAAAACGAAAAAAGAAACAAAGACTGTAAACAGTAAAATATCCATCTATCCATCCATCCATTCATCCATTATCTATACCATTTATCCACGTCAGGGTCACTGTGGGGCTGGAGCCTATCCCAGCAGGTCGCCAGTCTATTGCAGTGCAGAAATATAGACAGACAACACACTCACACCGATGGTCAATTTAGATACTCCGATTCACCTCAGCTGTATGTGTTTGGAGGTGGAAGATATGCAGATAACATCGACTAAAGTGTATAATCCATTATTTTCTCCATCAGACTTTTAACTTTTCCACAGATGTTATATTGATGGCCCAACAGCGGGCATATATTTGTCTTGGTTTTGTTCACAAAAGCCAGACTTCAATACTCTGTGATAAATATGTCAAACTCATCCAATGGCAAAAAAGGAAGCAATCTTAAAACAATTTCCTCGAAGTGCATTAAAAAGCTCCCGACATTAGATTAGGGGAGATATTTCCAGATGTTATTTTAGGGCTTCTGTCCTGCTTGCTTGATGATGACTCTCTGCTTCCTGTGAAACAGTGGCTCATTTGTGTCACATTGACCTTTATCTGAAAGAGAACACACACACACTTACAGCATCATTCCACTCATATTTGTATTATGTATCCGTTACTGAAGAGAGTTGATACCTGTTCTGGTTGTTTCAGGTTGGAGGCAGACTGAAGCCAGACTGAAGAGCGAGAAGATGAAGAAGGCGATGATGATGAAGGTAAGCTCAAAGCCAGAGAACGGAAGGTCCATCTGCACAATACACAGATTGACATTTCACCATTAAAAGAATACACATATAGAATGAAATGGAAATTGGAAAATCAGTCGATCTTATAAACCCGTGTCTCATTTCATCTCTTAATTACTGATTATTTTCCCCACATACAGCAGTTAACAATTTGAACCACCAGGACAACCACTGTATATTTAAATATGCCATTGTGGTTTTATTGCTATTACTGGTGGTAGAGCTGCTGTGTAGTGTATGTACAGTGAGGTGCAAGTCACAAGGACAAATATTGCGTCTGTGTACACAAGGCGCAAAAGTGAGAGAGCTCGGCTCATACTCATTTTACATGGACATGGACAGACACACAGGACAGACAGGTGGATAGAGACAGACAGACAGGTGGATAGAGAGAGACAGACAGACAGACAGACATGTTAGTATTACCATAACCTTGGTCATGATGAGCTTGAGGTGCAGTACCCTTCTCCCTCCAGCAGAGGGCTGCTGTCAGTTGTACAGTACTCTACAGTAGTGATTCACACTCATTGTTCGTCTTTATGTCTATATTGCGCTTTGTCTCTGTTCAGTAATTAATTTGAGTCACACAAATGTATTGGAGTTCTTTAAGAACGCTTGCATGTAAAGTGAGCTCCAGCCTGTAATCTACTCATCATCATCATCATCATCAGCTCATCTTCTGTAGGAGTGAGGGTTTTCCCCTAGGTAGAGAAAGTGGATTGTGCATGAGCAGGTATTTTTTCTTGTTATGGTTGCATGCACACATAAACTAAAATATTACAAGGTTCAGAAAAGCATTACAAGTTCAGATCGGAACAGGAGGCAGATCTCGTGCGACCAAGACAAGACAGCAGATAAAATTTCAGAGTTAATATTTAATAGTGAGTCAATGTTTTATAACCAAACTCCTTTGCTGAATCGTTAACCTTATCTTCAGTCAAGTTGCTAACTTGAGAGAACCTTAGAGCTACAGCTTGCCACACACAGACAGGAAACAAATGAATCAGGTCAGAGCTATGAAAACATGCAGGCATGTACCAAAACAAGACCAGACTAGAGAGAGAGAGACACACACACAGACAGACAGACAGACAGACAGCTAGCTAGCTAGTTAGATAGATATAGATAGTTGAACTGGGGATGAATAAAGTACCGATCTATAATAACCTGGATATGATCTTATGAAAGGAAGGAAGGACTGCAGTGAAATGAACAATAACACCACGTCAACACACCCTCAACATTTCCTTTGTGACGTTGACAGCCTCATAATGGACAAACACAGATGGCCTATGACTCATGTTTTTTTGTCTTACTGCCGCTCACACACACAGGCGCCACGCGTTGGTCCTTCATAAGAATGAATCTATGCTCGGATTACTCCAGAATAAATTGAGAACATGTTCTAATCCTGCGCCAGCCTTTTGTCTCTTACGCAAATTTTGGAAAAACCGTTCCAACGCTATAGATTTCCATCAGTGCTGACCTTTACCTTACGTCGTACTTGTCAAGTGAAGGAAAGGGAAAAGGCAGACACAAAGGAGGAAAGTACACAAAGAGTAAGCCAGCACGTTTACCAAAAGAGACTTACCAGTAGTAGATTAAAAAGTAGATTTTAAAATGAAGAATTCACACAGTCAAAGACTTCAGAAAGCAGGCGAGGATTAGTGTGTTGTAGTTGGTTTAGTTGGTTTTAAGCAGTGGTTTATTGAATTTAGTGCCTGGGCCACTCCCCCATGCTTTATCCTGGAGCTGACTCCTATAACAAAGCACATACTGACATACACACCTACAAATACATGCTGTGCACTTGGGAAGCATCCAAAAGTTTAATTTAGGCTTTGTACAGGTATCTGATATCTCACACATCCACACCCACACACACAGTCCGGTTGCGGAGTTCTCCGAAAGTATCCTGTTGGGAAAATAGAAATGAACCAATCGGCGTTGTCTCCAGATGTTTGCAGTTCCTCCTTTATGACAGCAGACTGTCAGAGATGTCTGGATACATTCAGATGATAAGCAGCTCCTCAGTCTGTGATTGCATGTTTGTCTCTAAAAAGGGAAGAACCGAGAAGTGCCGTCACTTGTCTTGTCTACTTTCATACAGTTTGAATCGCAGTGAGAGATTTGAATGCATTTTTCTCTTCCCTCGTGGCATGGCACAGTTTATGTTCCTCACAAAGCATACACACAAGTAGTAATATCACACACGAGTAATATCACACAAGCTATAAAAGGTTCTGTATATGGACATACCACTGCATATACACATACTGACGGTATCAGAATCACAAGTATAAATCAATATTATTGTTAATAATGTCAGATTTTGAGTCTAACTGTAAGAGTTGATATTCTGATTGGAAATATTGCTAATTCTCATTTGTTATTGATTGTTCTATTGTATCAGACGAGTACAACCACAACTATTTGTATTCGGCTGCTTATTAAATACACAATAGGACTCAGAGAAAAAAGTTAATAAAATATAGATGAAGGCAAGCACAAAAGAATAGTAACAGGGGGATCTTAGGGCCATAAATAATTAAATGATAATATGAAATGCACTCATACATGTAGAAATGAAAAGAAAAATCAAACACTAAAAAGAAATTTAAAGAATATTTTCTAAGGAAATTAAAAAGAATTGCTTGTGGTTACAACAGGCCAGGCATGGGCGATGTCGTAACACTGTAACTAAACATGTGGTGTTACATGTGGAGCACTCTTCAAACTGCTTGACAAACAAGAGGCACCGTAATGAATAAAAACATTTTAATAATTCCTCATATCAGGTGAAGACAGCCTAGGTTTAATTGTGTAGCCATCACAGGTAATAACATACAAAGGGCTGTACGGGCCCTCAACACATCAGGGGGGGAAAATGAGGATGTTGAGCAAGATTTGCTCTGATCGAACTCTCAGGAATGACAGAGGGATGGTAATGTTGTAACAATACTGGAAATTCATAAATTAAATAACAGTGGTATGATCCAGTAAGAGGATCTAGAAGAAGGATAGAAGAAAAGTACAATAAATAGCAGAGGAACCAAAGATAATTTTTCCATTCTTTTAGTTAGACAATTGGGTACAAAGATGTTCGTTTTTTTTACCTGACATGTTTCGACTGCCATCTGCAGTCTTCCTCAGAAAGCGTCATCTGACGGTTGTCATGTGCCGCTTATCAGCTTATTCATGCTGTCCCACACCTGGGACTCTCTCCTCCAGAGACCATTGGACGGCGGGGGGCGTGGCCAACCTGGTGGATCTGACAGGTCCGTCATGTTG